>PHNY01187574.1:1405-29572 GCA_003724115.2 Anethum foeniculum | reverse complement strand
AATATGGTTGATCTTGGAAATATAAATTAGAGATAGGTGGTGTAGAGTTGATTTTGGAAATATAAACTTACATTGAAAGTTGAAGTGGACAACTAATTTGAAACAAATTTTTTCTTCTAAAATGCACATGTATTGTGAAACGGAAGGAGGTCAAAGAACCGGAACTAATATTTTATATTCCTGAAGATTTACTTAATGAAGAAGCATAGATGAGATGAGATAAGATAGAAATGTTCTTACCTATCCTCCGAAAAAATAGAAAATGATCACAACACATTCACAACATTACTTGCACAACATATAAAACCAATCCTCAGACCTCTTCAACTCTCTTCTCCTCCACAAACTCCCACCCCCCCTCCTTTTCATTTTCTTACATATTCAACCTATACACACACCCTCTTTGTATCTATCCTCACACACATACACACACAACCAATTATTGTTTTTTAAAGTTAAAAATCAAGAATTAAACTGAATTGCTGCAGAGGCCGAGTTAGACCCAAATGACTCGGCGATGCTCTCATTGCAGCAACAATGGGCATAACTCAAGAACATGTCCCACAAAACCAGGTGGGCCCACATCATCTGGGGTGAGATTATTTGGGGTTAGACTTACAGATGGGTCAATTATCAAGAAAAGTGCTAGTATGGGTAATCTTTCAGCTTTGCATTATCATTCTTCTTCATCAGCTGCTGCTTCTCCTAACCCTCCTGGCTCTCCTTGTTCTGATGCTTTTCGGGACCCGAATCGTGTGCCTGATGAGTATTTATCTGATGATCCTGCTCATGCTTCTTGCTCCACTAATCGTCGTGTCGAACGCAAGAAAGGTTCAATCTTTGATCCTTCCTTGTGTAGGATTTTATGTGAATTTAATGAATTTGTTTAAAAGTTTTGATTTTGATTTGGGGTCATGAGTAGAATGTCGATTTGGATAAGGTTGATAAATGTGTTTCTTTAGCTAATTAAAATGTGTTTTTGATAATCGTTGTCTCGAAAAAAAGGTGAAATCTTTGATCATTATGTGTGAAGTAATTTGCATGAAAGTTAAAAGCTTTGATCTTTATGTGTATGTAGGTAATGTGAGATTGATTGTTGGTTGGGAGTGATTAAAAGATTTTTTTTTTTTTTACTAGGGGTTCATGCTTATAATTGAAATGTGTTTTGTGATATAGCTGTGTTGAACTAAAAAAAGGTGAAATCTTGAATTTTTGTGTGAATCTATGTGAGGTTAATATGCACGAAAGGTTAAAGCTTTGATCTTGATGTGTATGCAAGTAATGTGGAATTGTTTTTCGGTAGGAGTAAGTAAAAGATTTTTTTTTTTACTTGGCTTTCATGATTATAAGGTTGATTTGGATTAGGTTGAGAAATGTGCTTTGTTAATTAAAAGATACTTGATGGTGGTAGATGTATGATTATAATGTTGATTCGGGCTCTTGCATATGTATAAATAATGATGTTTTGCTGCAGCTACCTGCACAACATTTTATCTTTTAAACTTTTTCTTGACATTAGCCTATCAAACTTTTTGTTCTCCTGGGACGAGATTTTAGATGACTGTGGTGCTTCTTTATGATCGTTTTATCGCTTCATGTTTTCTTTAACTCAGTCTTCTCTTCATTTAGATTTATATGAAGTTCCTGCGTGTTATTTAATTAATCATTTAAGCTGTGTCTCTGTTTATAAACATTATGTTGTGTTCATTGTGTTAATATCATCTCATCATTTTATTGTTTTGTCAAATAGTTTAGCATAATGTCTTGGTAAAAACTACATATACGCAATTCGTTTTAGCTCAACATGTTCATTTTGCAAAATAACAATTTGCAGTTGTGTTAATCTAGAGAAACAAATTAATCATGTCCATTTTTAATTTGAAACGGAGAGAGTAATATGAATAATGCCACTTTCATCAACATCTGGTGAAATAATAAAAGGTATATTACTGTATTTGGTTGTCTTGTGATAAGATATGTCAACATAAACTGATAGGTTCATTTATCAGAGCATTATATATACTCTAACAAGGGTGATTAATCTGTTTGCTGTTATAACTATAGTTCGTATTCTTAGACTATAAGATTCACTTAAAAACCCCCTCTGCGGCAAATGGTACTCCTTCAGTGAAGGACTTCCCGTGAAAGATGAATATATTTTCCTGCTCGAGCTACTACATTTATTCCAGTCATTGTTTTAGAAAGAAGTCATTGTTTTAGAAAGGGGTGAAAGCTAATTAATGTTAGTTTTTGATAAATGAAGTATCTCTCGCCGATTAGAATAATAAATATAAATGTGAACTATAAGCTAAGGTAAGACCTGCTTGTAGCTTGCTAACTGAATGCAGGACAACTCTTCATAAGGCCCAAAGAGTCCGGGTTCAACATTATTTAAGGAATTGAAAGCCCAAGACTTTTTTATAGTAGATAATAGATATTTATAATTTATATCTGAAATAAGAAACTTCTCTTAGGGTTTTCTTTTCAATGGGAAAGGTTTTTTGAGTTTTATTACATATAGCAAATAGGTTTATGATTGAGGCAGAACATTTTGGATATTGAATTGATATCAGGTGGAGTTTTATTGTCTCTTGCGAGAGAAATCATGGAAATTAGCACCTAGATTCCCCTCTTTGTTCCCCATCACAGATTACTACAAATAAAGAAATGGTATCAACCCCTTCATGTCGCAAACTGAATGAACGACTTACTTTTTGCTCGTACACTAGGGCATGCATAGAATTACTTGCTCCTTGGTACTTAAGGATGGGTATATTGCATTGACCACGTCTCTAGTTGCCAATTATTGCAGAGATATCTGATATCTCATAAAGTTTTAAAGACTTCCTTCTGACATGATATATATATATATATATAGATAGATAGATAGATAGATAGAAGTAGATAGAATGATATTTAAAATCACTTTTGTGTGTATTTATGGCACTATATATTTCTTGCCTTGTTCTTACTGCTTAGTCAGTTATCAGTACCTACTGTTATAGTAGGAATAGATCATAGGATAACATTCTCTGCTTCTTGCATATGACAAATCAGCAAATCATGCACTGTAGACAGCTTACACATTACTAAGATCATAGGATAATGTTCTCTGCTTCTTGCACATGACAAATCAGTAAATCATGCATCGTAGACAACTTACACATTACTTGGTAATTTACTGTTTTTGGTACCTAGCATTGATGCTTGATAGTCGACTTTGTTACCCGAACTCAGCTCAAAGGGTCCAAGATGGACACATGTCCATATGTCGGACTCGGTAATTTTTTTAAAAAAAATATATTCTTTTGGCCTAAATTAAGTGTATGAGTGTCTATATCATTGTCCGAGTGTGGAGTGTGTGCCACACGTACTTGAGGAAAAATGAAGAGTCAGGATAACAGCGATATTCGGGACCTCAATATCTTGGTATCCCGCTGAATCCTCATTATTTATCACCAGGACTTGGGCCCCGTTTGGGATTTCTTAAAAAACGTAACTTATGACTTAAAGTTGAAAAGTGTTGTATAAGTGATATGAATATTGTAACTTATAAGTTATTTAGGTGTTCGGATAATTTTAATTATAAGTTAATTATAAGTTGCTGAAGTGTTTGGTAAACATAACTTATAAGTTAAAATTTTCTATTAAAAATAATTTGAAATTCTAATATAATAATTGAATATATTAATTTAAAATTCAAAAAGAAAAAATTTAAAATTTAAATATTGAAATACAAATTTTAAATAACAAATTTCCTATTTTTTTCGAAATAATACAGATAATTTTATAAAATTAAAAAAAATTAAAAAAACATTGAAACATAAATTATTAAAACTAAAAAGAGAAATTAAATTTTACAAAATTATTAACTGCTAGTCATGTTGGCATGACCCATAACTATTTTACTTCATGAAATAAATAAATTATCATTTATATAGTTACCTTTAAAGCACAAAAAAATAGAAAAAGAATATATAGATTTTAATTATATGGGTTCCAGCACAAAACCACGCTTGTATGTCTAGACACTGAAGGATGTCGCATGCCAGACCAACTTAAACAGAAAATATACCCAACCCCTCACATTCGCATATCCACGTTTAAGTGGTTGAAATGAGAGAAATGAAAATTTGCCAAACACTGAGCTGTAAGTTAGTATGAACTTATTCATCATATATGACCCTTTTCTGAAACCCCAAACACCCCCTTAATTAAGTCTGATCCTTTTAATGTTAAGGGGATTTAAAATAGGATGATAATTAGAAGTCGGTAAACGAGTCAACGTTGCATTACTGAGTTGTTGGAGTGGCAGAATATTGCAATTCTTTGTCTTGCGTATAGTTTTTAGTGGTAACTGGCAAGGATGGTATCAAGATGCCTCAGAAGGTACCCGCTTCAACTGTTCGACATTTTGTGCTCCTAATTGTAATAAATAAAAAGTCACTATTGTATTTCCTGTCTGTTTCGTTTGCAACAGGTTGCAATACATGATTGTCAAGAAAAGGTGTAGTAACGGTCCAATAAGCCAGACAGAATGAATCCATGACTTCACTTAATTACATTGTTTGACAATAGTAGTTCTCCAGAACATTTTTATTTGGAAGAAAGAATAGAATAGTGTAATAACTTAGCACGTTATGGATGCATAAATTTCTAGAGGCTTGTTCCACAAATCACTTAAATCTAATATGATTTTTTCCAAAAGGAATTTTTCTTAATATTGGTTAAAAACGTAATGGTGGAATTCTTGTAGTGCTTGATAAAGATTATCAGTTTTGGTATAATTGTTTGCAAGCCTTTGAAGTGAATAATGAGACTGCGGATCCTGCTCGTAGTTTTACCTCTACCCCTTGGTCTCATTTCACATTTTAGAACATATCTGTAAAGAAACAGTACAAATTATGGCTTGGTGTATATGGAAACATTTATGGAGTCCGGGTTTTCTTTTTCCTGCATATTAATGAGACATTATTTTCACTCTTTTTGTAGTTCACTGCTAAAATTTCTTGAGTTCAGAATCAACTATCACTTTGCTGAAGAACAGTTGACATATTTCATAGTTTGTCTTCAGTGCCTGTACCTCTAGGGCTCTAACATTGAGAGATGCTCTATTCACTCTTTTATATAATCCCACTCTTTATATGTTAGGCAATCCATGGACAGAAGAGGAGCACCGCATGTTCCTTCTTGGTCTCCAGAAGTTGGGGAAAGGAGATTGGCGCGGCATATCACGCAATTTCGTTGTATCGAGGACTCCAACACAAGTAGCAAGCCATGCTCAAAAGTACTTCATTAGACAGACCAATTCTACTCGGAGAAAGAGAAGATCGAGTCTTTTTGACATGGTATCTGATGTTGTTTGTCCCTTTTTCTATATATATATATATATATATATATATATATATATATATATATATTAGTGTATTTTTATGTAGTATACAGTTTTGTTCCTTTCAGTAAACTGACCCAAATTAATATAGCTTTTAGCCTTTAATCAAATTTGCACGAAACAAGTTCTATTTAATATATAATATTTTTATCATCACCTTATAATTATTCACGTTCACCATATGTAGCGGTTAGTATTCAGAAGCATAGCTGCCTACCTTGTAGTCGGTGGGGGCAACATATTCCACTGATCTTGTGATCGGATGTACTATTAATAAATAGATGGTGATGGTTCAAATAGAAATTAGAAACTTTGACTACCGTGGCAATTTTGTAAAACTAAATTCTAACTATTGTGGTCATTTTGTAAATAACATGAAGTTTGAACACCAATGTTCCATCAAATATGAATAGAGGGTGTTCAATTTGTTGACAAGAACCGGTGTGGGGTGGGTGATGGGAATGGGTCTGAAATTGAATTTCATGGGTAGTAAGGTATGCCTTCCCTGATTAATGGGAGTGCATTAACCACTCCAATTAAATAAACCCGTCAACCGAAGAATGGACTCGGATCCCCCGTTAAACAGCCTTGATCCAAACTCCCCCCAGGTACACGTCATGAACTTTAGTTATATGCGTGTTCGGGTCCGAACAGTGAAGCTTTTGTAGGAAAGTTACAATTTAATAAAACTAATTAATTAATTAGCTTGATATAATTGTACCCTAGTTCTAAATTGTGAGCTCTAGAGGACCTTTACCATTATATTAAACCTATCAAGCTCAAACACATATACTCTATATGGTCCGAACCTTAGTCATACATATGTGTCTTCAACTTATTTTTTAAATTGTCACCGCAGCCCAAGTATTTAAGTTTCTTTTTGATCCTTCCCATTATTAAATATTATGAAATTCAGAAATAAATATTGTAAAATTTTGATCCCATTTGATTAAAATTTAAATATTAGATTTGGAATCTATTATAAACTTGGTTTTTTTTGTCCACCGACTAATTCTCTAGCTACACCCCTGTTAGTATCAATTAGAATTGAAGTAGTTATGTTCTCATTAGATATTATGTCATTTTGTTTTCAGGTGACAGATACACCTCCCGTTATGGAAGAGCAGTTTGTGCTACCTCCCCTAGCAATAGAAACAGATAAAAAGAACTCACTGCCTTCGTTGGGTCTCTCTCTTAAAACAGATAGTGAAAGTTTGGAAGACGCTCATATGGAAGACCCTTGGGCAGAAATGGTTGAAGATACCAAAGAAAGTGCTATACCTCGAGCACAAGCCGAGATTCAACAGGTAATTCCCTCGTTTTACCCAGCTTATGTACCTGTTACATTTCAATTGTGGCCATCAAGTGCATCCATCATCGAAGAAGGGAAAGGAACAGAGACATCTCATCACGAGGTCCTAAAACCAATTGCTGTGCTTCGCAAAGAGCCTGTTAATGTAGATGAACTAGTGGGCATGTCCCAATTGAGTATCGGAGAAACTGACACAAGCCGTTTGGAGCCTTCAGCTCTCTCCTTGAAGCTATTAGGTGAACCATCAAGGCAATCAGCTTTTCATCCCAGCACTCCAATTTCTGCTTCAGATGTAAGCAAGGGAAATGGAAGTAGTGTAATTCAAGCAGTTTGAATGGAGTTTAAGTTATAAACTTGACTTCCGACTACTGTCAGTACTAGATATGCATAAACGTGTTGTTCAGTTATATGTTTTATGTAACGTTAAGAATCAAGCACTTGCTAGGTAGCCGTATATAATGTAAAACATCATTCTTTAATTATTTAATATATTAGGAGTTCAAAGAATGTTATACTATCAGCAAGTTCATCTTTTATTTCATTCTCTACTTTTCGTAGCATAATGCTGTAACGCGTGCTCTGTTTCTCAGAAGCCGCTTAAGCCCTGGGTCTCTTGTTCACCGAAAGCAAAGTTGTAATTGGACAATTGTCCCTACTCAGCTTACAAGCCTTACATAGCTGCACATAATTGTAAGGGGTGGAGAATAAGTAATAGTATTCCCATCAATAATTGTCCAAGTACCAAACAGGGGATTAATTCCATCAACTTAGATTTTTGCAGAATAGATGCTGCAAATCATCTGTCATGATTAGATCAACCAGCATTAACAGATGAAAAGCTCCCTAAAGCTAGTTTATGATTGATTGCATCAATCCTGTTTTTTCCATTTCTTGGATTATTCTCTGGCACAAAATGATTGTTTTTGCGGCCTGATTCATCACACAATCAAGTCGAAAAATGAGAATTTTGTTGTGATCAACCAACCTTCCATCATTAGAGACTAGACATCTCAACACACAGAAAGGTAACAGAATAACTTTAGTTGAGCAGTAAAAAACTTTGCAGCACTTGAGATTTTCTAGAATCTGAAATACAGAATAATAGTAGGGTCTTTCTAATGTGTGCCCAATAAGCACAAATTCACATGATTTTGGAGCATTTTTATTGGTGGAATTGTTATGCAGGGCTCATCAATATTTATAATTAGATGACCAATCATAATGACCCAAACTTATGGGAATGAGTACTTATTGCGTGCACTTGAGAACATATTAGAAGAGCCTATAAACATAGAATCTCGATCGGACATGATGGCATTTTGCCGTTGTTATACCATATATTAATCTAATATGGGATTCGTACAAATATGAAATGGTGAACAAAATGTGTGCCCCTTTAAACACACATTCATATTCTGATCTTACTCCACCCATACCAAAATACAGCATTTTTTAGTTCTTTTAGTAAAAGAAGCATGAGAAGTGACCACACTTCTTAAAAGTAAACGCTTCTGGAATAAACACACACACACCCCCCCCCCCTGCACAACATATTTGCTCCCACCATCCTTCCTTGTCGCATGGAAATTATATAAGAGAACAGAGTTTTCGACTAATTATTATATATAAACTTATAAACATGCAGAATTGGTATAAAAAGTCAGATAAATAATAAGATCGAGTTCTTGTTCAGATTCTGGACAGGTGGAGGAGCTACAACGGTGTCAATTTTACGTGGTTTGAGTATCTTCTTTGTTTTAAAGTTAAGTTTCTTTCTTCGGAGGAACTGACAGATGCAGCATATATCAGTAGCTGTAGATTAAGCATAAGCTATCTTTAGTACATAGTAGAATCTACATGCCGGTCCACATCCAGCGATTGTTGGCAAATCATCTGTCCTGAAAATTTTCGCGGATATGAAGAACCCTGAAAACAAAAACTTAGGCGCGGATAGAGTGACATCGCCCCCTGCATTCACATCAATTTCCTGTGTTAAACCTATCCGCGGACAGATGGTTGCTGCTATCAATTGTCAGGGACCATGACCCTACAATTATATGTGTGTGCGACTCATTTTAACTAATTAAATAGGCAAAAGAACACACGCGCGCACACACATATACATGTCTTTTCTTGTCTTGTTCTTTGATTCTTCTTTCTCAGTGTGTGTGTGTGTGTTATACCACAAATACTAAGTTATATAAGCCCTTGTTGTCTTCCTAAACTTAATAACTTAACTCGAGTGTTTGATTACGATACTAGTTTCACTTGATCATCCAAAGATTATCAAAAAATGCATAGACGGCTTGCTAGTATGAGAAAGTCCCTTCTGGATCAGGTAATGTACTACTTTTTCTTCCTTCTGTTGAGATGTTCTTTTAGTATTCCAGATTTCTAGTATTTAAGAGGCTCTCTGTTTGTTGTACACTATCAATCTGCTCCATGTTCTGTCAAAAAAAATACTCTTAATCATACTTGATATAGCTGGTATATATGTGAGTTTGTACAATTAAGCATGCAAAATTTTAAAATAATTACGAGGAATGAGCGTCTTCATCTATTCAAATTATGTGCATGCATGGTAATGCATGTGAGTTGACACATTCTTCATCTAAAATATCATACTAATGTAATATAATCAATATAAGCATGTGTTTTGCATTCTTACTTATGTGCAGAATCTGATGATAATTTATAAACCTATTGAAACAGATACAAGACTAGTAGCACATATATATTGTAATTGTGTGATTTAATTTATTGATGGAAGTGAGATGTACTTGCAGGGTTTTCTAGATGAACAGTTTATTCAGCTGGAGGAGTTACAGGATGATAGTAACCCTAATTTTGTGGAAGAAATTGCTGCATCATACTATCGAGATTCAGCCCGACATATGTTGAATATAGACCAAGCACTGTGAGTACATTCACATAACAATGCTAGCTGTACATAAGCACACTCTAAAGTGCAGAGACATGCACGCAGATCTAACTGCATCAAGCACTAGCCAGGGTTCTTATTTGATTAACTTAAAAATATTGTGTTGGTTTCGGTGCAGGGATAAATTCCCTCTTGATTTCACGAAGTTGGACAATCTAATGCACCAATTCAAGGGAAGTAGCTCAAGGTAACTATACTATAAGCTAGCTAGTGTAGAAACCGATGTATGTTCTTTTGCTTTCATTATACACGATTACAAGGTTGTTAACCTCTCTTTTATGCAGCATTGGTGCTAAAAAGGTGAAGAATGAGTGCACGCAGTTTCAAGAATACTGCAGAGCAGGAAATGCAGAAGGGTAAAATATCCCTTTATATCTTATTGTTTTTTTTTTTTTTAAAGTTTTTTTCGTTTTTATAAATCATATTAACTCTGTTCTTATATTATTGTTTCAAAATTACATTTCTCTGAACGACCTAAAACTTCGAATAAGGACTATCGAGCATCCTGCACCTTTAGATTTCATTATGATAATTTGCATGAATCACAAACCATGCAGATGCAGGAGGACTTATAGACAACTGAAGAAAGAATATGCAACACTAAAAAAGAAGCTTGAAGCTTATTTCCAGGTTTCATATATTACTAATCTTAGTCAGATTATTTTCTTAAAAAAGTTCATTGCTTTTCATTGGTGCTTAAAGTACTCGATATTTCTGTATCAGTTGGCAAGGCAAGCTGTGCCTCTAGAGACAGCAAGCCGGCCCAAATAAAGAAATGAAGTAACCCAAACAGAAGTGTATTAAGCCTTTCCCCCAAAGCTGTCTTATAGTCATAATAATACTGAGGGGAAATTAAATGTATCATTTTATGTGCTTAGTAGAATGAAATATTATTATGAGTATCACCTTCCAATTTTTGTCAATTTTGTTCACATCTTATGTTTAGGGACTGATTTTGTGAAACAATCTGCCATTTTTTGTTCAGAAGACAAGTCACTGACTCTGATTCTTTAAGCCTAACTAGCATTACTCTTAAAATCAAATTTAGAATTTATCTTGTAATTGCCTAACCCGCCGTCTAACATGCCACAATTCAAATAAAAAGATTTGCCTATTACCAAAGTTACGAAATGTTTTAGAATTTATCTTGTAATGCTTCAAATTATGAGCATGTAGTCATGTAAACGATATATCTGGATCCGATTCAGTCAAGTTTTTAATTCAAAAATAAAATTTTGTTTGAAATTGAGAAAGTCTTATCTAAAGAAACAATTCAGAGACACGTACACAGAAAGTTATCTCTTTATAGCTTTGCTTGTTGATCATGTTAGTTAGGCCTACTGTTATATTTTGTGTTTAAGTAATTCTGTTCTGCATTTGCAGCCGAAACCAATGCCATCCTCAAATAACCTGATGATACCATAGTTTAGTTATCAGAGACAAAATGCATTTGGAATTTTGAACCAATGAAGTCAGGTTATGAGTTTTAACTTGCAAGTAGAAAAAGACTAAGAAGTACGCTAATTATAAATTTTAACTAATCAGATGAGTCAATCAGCCATTACTCCTCAAGTGAACCCCTTGCCAAGTCAAACTGGCTAATCAAATTCAGCCAAGAAACACACAGAACTTACTTCACAGATTTACACCTTAAGTTTAATATACAACGAGTACCTATTGTGACAGTTGTAGTGTAAATACACGAAGGTAATGCTATAGCCTATGACCAGATCTAAAGTGGAAACAGAAACAACTCACAGATGATACTTGCTGTTCTTTAACTATTTAATTAGTTTTCTTAAACAACAAACGGGAGGCGAGAAGTTAAAATGAAAATCCATAAACGCTGCTTCCAGAAAACACGCACAAAATAAAGGTTGACAACCAAATTAAAGCAAGCACAAGCTGAAAGATAGGGAAGCAAGGGGGAGGGAGGGAGGGAGGAGAGATCTATTAAGAGCAATAAGTCAAGATAAGAGCAATAATCTGAATTTCATAAAGGTATTGGCTTACTTGAACCAACTCTTGAGATGGGAATTTCTTGCAGTTCGCGTTTTATACACAAGTACTCTCCCAACAAAACCATGATCACGAGTCCAGTACCATTTACAAGTTACAACCCACCATGTTATTGATGAAGGTTAGCCATCATATCCAATGCATATAAAGAGATGGATAATATATACGGTGGCTGAAAAATCTAAGCACTTTTTTGCCCTCTCAACCAAGTACAGCAGACAACAAAAGCACTGCTCAGACAATATGACATCAAATAAGCAAGTTAATAGAGTCGCAGAATATACATACTATGTAACTTAGTGTAATATCCGTTAAAATTATTAACAGCGTGGAAAGAAGGCATTCATCAAAATGTACACATTCCTATCTGGTTGCAGTAATAGAATTAAAATACTACATAACCCTTCAATCTAATAACCAATGACTTAAATATTAGACTACCTCTTCTACCTCCTCTTATTGATATTTTCTTCTTCACCCTTTTCTCTCTCAGGTAAGAAGATAGTTCCAATTTGTGGCAGAACCTAGATTCTAAAATTTTGAAGGACAGCCGGGGCTTAGAATTGTTTGAACTGACTTTTTAAGGTAATTTGAGAGTGGAAAAATAAAATTATTATTGATTTTTGAAGGTCAGCCACCCCCTGGTTCAGCCAGTGGTGCCACCAACAATCTATTCTCTGTCTATAAACCTATCAAAATGAGTTGTAATATCTTATGACTTAAAGGCTGGGTATAGCTTAGTCTGCTGGAACTAGCAAATCCAATAATTTAGTATGCTGTGTGGTAACTATATGTCACCATGGACTCTTGTGACAACGTTCCAAAATTGATACCATCATCCTGAATTACAGTAAAAGAACTTGAACTCTTAATGACGTTTTTGTATCATTTGGACTATCTTAACACAGGTTTTTCATGTAGAATGATAATTAAGATTAAATTACAAGACGATAATAGTTAACAATAACAACTAATGATCAATGAAATTAATGTAGCCCGAAAAAACTTGCTATCTGTACAATATCACAGAAGTCTGTACAATATCACAGAAGTATACACTATGCACACTGATTGAGATTTGCAATAAGTAGACTTAATTCATATCCTCAACATTCAGTTATAAATTAAAAAACTCGAAAGCCGATGAATATCCTTCTAGAGTAAAGCAGCATTACCAAAATCTAAGCAGTTAATGTGACCACTGTATTCTCATATCAAATGCCAAGACCCTCTCCACTTGGCCTTTTCTTTTTCAGTTCCGAGTCTTTGACATCCTTAAGCCGGTAATAGTGAGGTGCAATTTCTACCAACCACTCTGGTTTTAGTTCAGTCACCTGGCGCATGTACTCTTTAGATGTGAGTACTAATTCATGGTAGACAACCAATTTTGGAGAATTAAATGCTAAACCAGAACTCGGATGGATATAAGCAGTTTGACCATACTTGAATGTTTTGTACGATTCATTCTTCTGCAGCCTTGCAGAGTTGGGAAAGTATCCTGATGTAATGGCTTTTTGTATAGAGTCCAAATCACCATGATTGGATGTCAGTTCAATTTCAACCCGCTCCAGTAATCCCTCTAACTGATCCCGTATATCTCTAGCACGCTTCATGCTCTTGACCTGGACGTAATTCTCGTAACACCACTGACGTGAGTAGTCATTTTCCTTCCACGACCTGTATACATTAAGTAATGCGACATGATCTCCAACATTACCTGTATAAAAAAGCTTTCTTGCATTGTCAGCATGAACCAGTTTTTTCTTAGGACGATAAAATATCAAACTTCCTGTTGAAAGCATGGCAGCGATTGATATGATCTCATCTGAACACTTGTAATTATCAGATGCAATAATCATCTTGGATAACATGGGATCGAGAGGGAACTCAGCCATTTTTCTACCAACTTTTGTTAGCTCACCCTTTTTATTAAGAGCACCCAGGGCATACAAAAGCTTCAAGGCTTGTATCAAACATTCTTGTGCTGGGGGATCCATAAAGTCAAACCCTGACACATCACTAACTCCTAGGCTTTTCAAACTAAGAACAACATTGACAAGGTTAGTGCGTTGGATTTCTGGTATTGTATTATCTTCCATATCATTGCTATAGCTGTGAAAAGTGTAGAGTCGAAAGCATTTCCCCGGACCAGTTCGACCAGATCGGCCAGCCCTTTGATTTGCAGATGCTTTTGAGATAGGTGTTACCAATAAGGACTCCATGCCTGAACGAGGATTATAAGATTTAATCTTCACAAAACCTGTATCTACAACATACTTAATTCCATCAATTGTTAATGATGTTTCTGCAATATTTGTTGCCAGAACAACCTTCCGTGCACCCTTTGGAGTAGGATCAAATATTTTTGCTTGCTGCTCTGTTGGGAGGTTTGCATATATTGGGCATATAATCAGCTCTGCTATTTTTGTTCCTAAACTTTTTGTCCGTTGCTTAAGAATCTCCTCGGCCGACTCAATTTCCTCTTGACCAGTAAGAAAGACCAATATATCACCATCTCCAGGGGATTCAGTCACATGGATATGAAGAACAGTAACAATTGCTGCATCCAAGTAATCAGCTTCTGGGGCTTTTGTGTAATGAATTTCAACAGGAAACCTTCTCCCGGGCACTTTAAAAATTGGAGCATTGTCAAAATAGTCGCTGAACCTCACCGCGTCAAGGGTTGCACTTGAGATAATCAACTTAAGATCAGGACGAAACCGAGCAATATCCTTAACTAAACCAAACAACACATCAGTGGAAACCGTTCTTTCATGAGCCTCATCCACTATCACCACACTATAACTTGAAAGATCGGGCTCCCCGAGAAACTCTCGAAGTAACATTCCATCCGTCATATATTTGATAACTGTTTTTTCTGAAGTGCAATCTTCAAAGCGGATGGCATAACCAACCTCATGCCCGAGTTTAACTCCCATTTCTTGAGAGACTCTAGCAGCTACACTCATAGCAGCAACTCGCCGAGGCTGGGTACATCCAATCTTTCCATGCGTTGTATAACCAGCCTCATGGAGATACTGGGGTATCTGAGTAGTCTTTCCAGAACCAGTCTCGCCAACAACAACAAGAACCTGGTGCTTTTCTATAGCTTGGAGCAATTCATCCCGATATGGATAAACTGGTAAGGTTTTTCTATCATTCTGAAGCTTCTCAAATGCTGATCTTGCCACAGATTTTTCAGGTAACTCATTACATAGTTCTTTATAATTTTCACCATGAATCAATTCATCTTGCACAAACTCAATCTGGTTCTCAAAAACAAGCTCATATTCAGACTTTGGCTTTCTATCTTTTGAGCCAAATCTCATGATTGCCTTGTTAACCTGATGATCTTCCCAAGATTTTTGCTCCGCAAATGGATGCATTTTATCAGCAGCCTTTATCTCCCTGTAATGCTCCAATGCCACAGAAAATCTCTTCTCCTGATTCACTCTACCTTCTTGATCATAAGCATCAGGCATTCTGTACTCATGAAGTTCATTATCAGCCTCGTGACATTGCTTCTTGAGAAGTTCATATACCTGTTTCTTGTATCTTAGATCACTCTGTTCTGCTTCAGTCAATTTCTCACCCTCCAACAGACGCAACTCATCTTCCAAGTCATCTCTCATTTCCTCTATCTTTTTTGGCACCCTTTTCTTGAAGTACTCTAGCCTTGAAATTTTTTTCAAAGTCTCGATATCATCTCGTTCCAAGCCCTTACCTTTCCTGATCACCTCTGCATCCTCTTTCCCTTTAATTTTCAACTCCATCAGCTTTCTCGTTGCAGCTGCCTCCCGCCCTCTTATCCGTTGCTCAAACTCCTCCCTCTCCCTCTGATCACGCAGCCTCTCTTCCTCTTCTCCGGACTCAGAATCCTCTTCATCCTTAAAAATCTTTTGTCGTTTAGGCACAACATCCTCATCCTCATCATCTTCAACCTCAACCCTCTTCCTAAAACGCTTTTTTTCCGCTACCCCACCATCACCAACATCATCATCATCGTCACTCTCCAACAGAGTATACATCCTCTGCTTCTTAGCCAGCATAACCGCCTCCCTTTCTCGTTGCATATAAACATTCTCCGCAACCTTCTTCGTCCCAAAATTTTCAAACAATTCACACGCAAAAGCATGCAATGCAGCATCATCACAGCCCTTGAAATCATCCTTAAGAGAATCAAAAATATCAGCAGGTGATTTAGCTTTCTTGGAAACACTAATAACATACTGAACAGTAACAGACTCTGAATATCCAACAAGAGACATTAATTTATCCGAAACCCATAATTTCAAATCACTAGCCATGTTATCAATAAGCAAACACAATAAGAACACAACCAAAAATTTTCTTTAACAAACAAATACAAATTTATTTATAAAATAAAAAACCGAATGCAAATAAAATTTACCAGAAAAAGAGCTAGGGGTATAGAGCGGAGCTGATAAGTTGAGAGAAAAATAATCAAGAACAGGGGGATGATAACACAACTAGGTTTATGTAATAGTTTTATAGGTGTCACTTGAAAATCCGAACATGAATAGGAAAATTAGATGAGGGCCTATTCCAACTCGAATGATGGCCTACTTTGGTCAAATTACTTGCGCCCTACTTTTGAAATAAATGTTTACATAATTAATTATTTTCGTAGCCTCCAGGAAAAAATCATGACACTGTATTTTTTTTATTTAAAAAGAAACACGCGCGTTTTTTTTCAATATTTGTAAGAAATTACAAAATATAGCATAAAATATTTGTAAGAAATTTTCAAAAACATGTCCAAAAAAAACTTTTAAGTAACATGGGAGCTGTTTGATTCACGAGCTCGTATTAGTGATATATTATTTGTGATAAATTTTTGGACATTTAAAATTTCTTTTTTAAAAATAAGTTTTCTATATAATTCACTACGAATATAGAGCTTTTTAAAAAAATACGAATTTTTTTATAAAAAATTCAAAAATATGATTTTTTTTTTAAAATTTTTATTTGTAAAAATATAATTTTTCAAATTTTTTTGCAAAAATACGACAACCTACCTGCAAACTTGAATGCAACTAAGAAAAATTTCAGTTATATTTCAGAAAACGTAAATGAAGTTACATATGTGATTACTTTTAATTGCAGATCGTATATTTGTAAATATTTTCAAAAAATAATAATATCATAAAGAAACTAAAAAAATAATTTTTTTTGATAATTTAAGATTTTAGATTGCTAATCGATCCAAACCGATTTTTAGAATGACTATTTCTCAATAATTTTAGTAGAATTTACATTAATTTTTGTAACTACGTAATTACATAGAACAAGACTATGTACAATGAACCTAGACAGAAGAACGGATAACGACATATCCTATCTTTCAACGACCACATTATCATCTCCTTGTTTATTTAATTTTTTACTTTGTTGCTCTGTTTTAAACTAAAAAACTCATCATCATCATGATGTCAACTGAAACCTTCTTTGTACCAGTTGAACTCCCTCAACGAAAAAACTACAACAATGGTATTACCTTCCCTGCAGTTCTTTCACCTAACCCTGAAATATTGTCACAAACCAAAGCTTCTTTTTGCAGTGCTATAAAATCATCATCATCAGCCCTGGAAAGTCTTTTAAGTGAAACAGGGGCGATTCTGTTCAGAGGGTTTCCAGTTTTATCAGCTTCTGATTTTAATGATGTCGTTGAGGCTTTCGGGTTTCTTGAACTGCCTTATGTTGGTGGAGCTGCTCCACGGAGTAATGTTGTTGGACGGGTCTTTACTGCTAATGAGTCTCCCCCTGATCAAAAGATTCCTTTTCATCACGAAATGGCTCAGGTACAACATACATATCGTGCTTATTAACTGTGGTAAAGTATTTACCGTGCTTATGGTAAAATATGAAAATTGTTTTTATGTGAATATAAAGCCCAAATAGTCCTAGTGTGTTTAGTGTTTGTTTTACCGCACTTGGATAAGTAGGATGCAACAATCATCTGCGGACTTGAGCCCTTTTTTAATTTGCTCATATTTTTAACTATATGTACGTGTGCCTGTGTACAATTATTGTAATGTGTAGTGGTATTTATTTACTAGGATCTTGAACATGCTTATGCACAGTTTATAAGTTACTTTATTCACAGATTCTGTATATACCTTCTAAAAATTTTGTGCATTATTTTGGACTTATGATTGAATAAATGGCCTTGTTAGTGAATTTTTCTTATTTGTATCTTCAAGTGCTTAGATTGGACTCTCGTTAAATATTGGAAAAACTCAGTGAACTCTCTGTGATAGGTACCGGAGTTTCCGTCCAAATTGTTCTTCTTTTGTGAAGTAGAACCAGGTAGCGGGGGAGAAACTCCTATAGTTCTTAGTCATATTATTTACGAGAGGATGAAAGACAAGTACCCTGACTTTGTTGAAAAATTGGAAGAGACTGGATTGATCTACACAAGAGTGCTGGGGGAAGATGATGATCCTTCGTCCCCAATTGGCCGTGGGTGGAAATCTACTTTCTTGACCAAAGACAAGAGCGTCGCTGAGGAAAGGTTCATCCTTTCGACCTTAGTTATGAATTCAAGTTAATATTGACTCGAATCAATGAAATAATATACTTTCCGCAAGTCACTAAATTGAATCTTTTCTGGACAAAATTGAAAATGGAATGTTGTTTTTTTCATCAATCTTTGGACAGAACTTTGTACTGATTTTGTAGTGTACTAGTAAAATCTATTTTATCAATTCCTGCAGTACCTAGTAGAAATTGTAAATTGTAGACTAATTTACCAATATATTGGGTCACTGACAGAGCGGCTAAGCTGGGGATGAAGTTGGAATGGATGGAGGATTCAGCGAAGACTGTAATGGGTCCAATTCCAGCAATCAAATATGACAAGGAAAGGGGACGCAAGATTTGGTTCAATAGCATGGTTGCTGCATATACAGGATGGAAAGATGCACGAAATGATCCTGTAAAAGCAGTCACATTTGGAGATGGTAAACCTTTGCCAGCACATATTATACATGACTGCTTGAAGATTCTTGATGAAGAAAGTGTTGCCATTCCTTGGCAGAAAGGGGATGTTCTGCTATTGGATAATCTGGCTGTTTTGCATTCCAGAAAATCATTTGAACCACCACGCAGAGTGCTAGCATCACTTTGCAAGTGAAACGAGGTAGATTTACTCTCACAGGAACCCTTGTGATCCTCGCCATGTGTATGATTGTTGATGTTATACATTGTACTGTATATGAATCCAACTTGCATTTTAATGCATGTAGAACCATATATGTTAATGTATAATACAAAACCAAGTCAAATTTAAGGCTGCTAAACTATTAGCAGTAATGTCAAGAAAGAATCCCTTCATATATATAAACCGGTTCACATATTTTTTATAGACTGATTGTAATTGCTGCAAGAGAATCTTGGTAATTACAGAAATTCGGAGGGTTTCTATTATCAAAGACGGTGTTATCATCGGGGAAATGTTAAATCCATGGCAATATTTTGTTTCCAGAGAACTAGTACCCCCAAGCACTATATACTCTGGAAACAAAGAAACTGCCATGGGTTTAGCATTTCTCCATAAGTCATAACTATAGAAATCCATTGTGTTGCTGAAAAGATTGATTAATAATATGATTGGAGATGAATTTTGTCCCAAAAAGACTAAGCTGCAGACGTAATACTATAGCGAATGGAGCTTGCGAAAACATCAATTCCCAAACTCCTACCGTGTTCTGAAAGTAGTCTCAGACTCCTGACTGAAAAGATCGATCTTTAGTTTTGTTACGAGATATTAAGCGAGGTTTTGGTTTGAATTTTCATGTTGTTTTCTAGCTTTATTTTCATTCTGCCAAGTTATTAAATTTCTTAAGTCATCTATTTGCAGTTACAGGGGTAGTATCATATCTCATTATCAACCTTGCATGTAATTTATCTTCTGAGTTATGAACTATGTACATATTTTCAGATAAATGGTATTTTTCTCAATCCAATTTTTAATTGGTTTCTACAGTTCACACTCTACACCGATACAAGCCCTAATCGGGTCCAAAACCATGTGAAGGCCCAAAATTAGAATTATCTTCATTTTGGTCTGAAAGATGACAAAACTCTCTCCTCGGGCTGCTGTGTTATGGCTTTGCTGGTTGTCGCTGCGAATCTTTGCTCGTACTGATACGTGTGTCTCCTGTTCAATTTGAAAGCCGGTTCATAACATTTATACGGTATTACGGGAGTTAGATCATCTCGATCTATTCATATAAAGTCGATCTTGGGCTGACACCTTCTTATGTAAAAAATTGTAAGGGATAATATTTGCATAGGCCTTATTAGCCGTTGTTAAACAAGATTGTGTGGTTTTATTTCCGTCTATTCGTTCGGTTAACTATCGTATTACTTAAAAAAAAAATCAACAACCTGGTCAGCTACCTGTCTTTGACTTTTTTACTAGACCTTCCAGTAATGACTTTTGTGCACTGTGTCTCTATTTCTTTACTTTGTTTGATAGGAGTACTGTGTATTTTTATGTACTTACTGTTGGAGTTTCAACATGCTTCTTTAATTATAATCAAACTGCCTAATTACTGACTAGCTGTATGTACATATTCTATTATTTATTATCTAAAGTTGAAGATCATTTAGCCATTTTAATCAAACTTAAAGTTTCTTTATTATTAATCTCATGACTTGAGGATTGCTCTTGAATTAGGTATACGTTGTGTTCTAAAATTATTAATCTAAGCTAAATCAATAGTAATCTACTATTTAAATGCTAAAAAGGATTAGCATCGAGTTTATCTATATGAAAATACTAATGACTTGTTGCTCGCTTGCATTTCGATTTTTACACAATAAAAGATTATCAAACTCGTTGCTTGCTTGATTTACCGCAATCGTAATCCGTTAACATTATTTAAAGAAAATAAAGTTAGTTTAGTTGCAAAATATTGTGTGAAATGCCTTTGCATATATGTGCTGTGTGGGTGGGGGGTGCTGTATGTCCTTAATTGCACAACTGGCAAACCCCTCTAGCCCTCCTGCAAAAAAGGATCATGCAAAATCACTTATTCAGTTTCTTCCTCTGGAAAAATAAGAGCAGTACCAACTGGCAAGTAGGATTTCGGTATATTGCATTACTCATAGAGTAGCAGCACTCCCAAAGTTCAAATATATTTACAATTTTTTTTCCTCTTTTTACTACCCATTTTTCTTTTTCAGTAAACAGATGTACTATATATCTGATTTTCTGAAGATGTTACTATTCATATTTGTATACCAAACACTGGTATAGTAATGTCTCCTCTCCTCAGGCTAAGAAGGCTGATAAAGTTGATGTTAGTAGGTTAGGATTAAGGAAAAGGGGGATGTTTTGGGGATTGTGCTAACAGACCTAATTAATCTCTTAGTTTAAGAAAACAGATGCTCCTAGATGCAAGATTATAGACAGGTGACACACATACTGTAGATGAAAATGAGAGAGAAACACAGTTTGTCTTGTTATATACTGTTCCATATAAGTTCCGGTCCACAACATACGTATGTCATGTTATACTTATCGTGCTTAACAAGCATTGTCTATTGTAATCTTAATAAAAAAAAAGCTAGATCCTCTATATTTACATATAAAAATGACTACTATATTTTATGGTACTTAACAAGTATCGTAGAATATTGAACATACGTGTGTCGGGGATCGGAATCATGCATGTAGATGTTGTATGTCACTATGTCAGTATGTATACAAAAATACTATAGATGAGATAAGAAAGTCAGCATGCATTGCTTCCTGAACCGTATAAACCAATGCAAAGGGTTGCGTGCTCCTGTTATGCTCTTCTTTCTAATAATTCCCATTCTTTCTTTTTCACTACCCTTCCTGTTTTAGCTTTTAATAGTGATAGCATAGCAGCATCTCTCTCCTAACCCTATTGCTTTCTCCTCCTCCCCCCTATCCTATTCTTATTCCACCATTTGTTTTCCCCTCCTTGTGGCTACCAAGCTAGCTTCTATCTTTCTTTAAATCCTTGCATTTATTTATAACTAAACATCTTGGTTTTACTTTGGTTAGTGGTGTGGTCCTCTTTTCTCTAGTTTTAGCTTTAATCACTTCAAAATCTTAAGGTTTATTTTTGCCTAGAGTTTCTGATTCTCTTCACACCATTAGGATGTGGTCCTTTATGTACTAGAGCCTTGGTGAAGCATTCACCTTTTCATATATAATGCATTAACAGATAAACATCTCAATGTATGTTTGGTGAAGTCTCGAGTTCAAGATTTTTGTGTTTTCACTACTTTTTCTTGTTTCTTTGACTTGGGTATCATTTCATTTTCTTGTAGAAGTGGTTCTCTCAATCTTTACTAATCACCTCATCTTCAAATACTAAAGCATCTATCTTTTCTGCCATTTTTGACTGGCAAATTAACCTGTTTGATTTTATTTTCTTCTTATCCTTACTTTCGAGATGAAGGGGTTTTCGAGAAAAAATGATTTAAGTCTCATGACTTGTTCTGAAGGTAGTAGTAGTAGTAGGGACTGGGATTCTGAGGACACCAAGCTTGAGCTGAGACTTGGTCCACCGGGTGATGAAGATTGGAGCATCAAAAAAGATGGCATTACTAGAACTTCTAAGAACAACAGAGCAGCAAGAGATAATAACTCTTCTACACTTCTCTCTCTTGGTTGCTTTTCTAACATGAACAATGCTTCAAACCACAATTTTTCTGGTTCATTTCAAGAAAACAGTTCACAGGTTCTTGATAATACAACAGTAACTCCATGGTCAATATCTTGTTCTCAATACAAACAAAGGTTGCCTCCTGCTAAGGGAAAAGAATCATTGCAGATGAAGGACAGTGCAGAAAAGAAAGGATTTTCACCAGCTTCTGCAAATAATACAGCTGTTCACAACAGCTCTCAGAAAAGGTGCTTTTTAGATTCCCAGCTTTTTTTGTATTCCTTTTATGAGTGTTTTGTTTTTTTATTTAGACAGAGGATATTCACCCTATTAACTCAATTGTTACCTGTGGCCTGTGGACTATGGTCCATGCATGTTATGATGACAAGACAGAGCTTTATCTGTTTATATGTTCCCCATGCAAAGCATTTTTTAGTTCTTAAAATTCACTGTTTTTAAATTTTTTAGTTTTTACTAGTCTTTTGTTGATAATCTGCAGATAGTACTGATAGATTATTGGTACTAATTATATACTAATCTTGGAAAAGATTAATTACTGTGAGATTTTACAGCATTGACATTTAAAATCAGAGCAGTACTACTAGTGTATCAGGATAATTGTTAATGATTTAAGTCTTAAATGATTTGGAAAAGATTAATGGAGAAAATTTGTTGTTGTGTACATTGAGATATCCCTCCCTTTTGAAGTAGTCCTTTGCTCCTTTTAGTTCATTGTGGACTAGAGGCCAGACTTTGAATTTCTGCTTCTCATTACTATTTTAGCTTCAAAATATCTTTTACTACCCATCTGCATTCAAAGATCACTTTTCTTTCACTTTGTTTTTGTCGTTTGCTTGTGACTTTATGGGATTTTGTATATATGGTACTTATTCCTCTGTTTTCTTGCAGTTCATTACTACATTAGTACATTGTGTATCTGTGTTGGTTATGTCCTAATCTTTTACTGATGACTTGTGTGAAATACTTAGTGTATGCCTTGTTAATTGCTAATATCTTGTCTGTAATCTTTCCGAAAATTTCATCTGTCTGTTAGTGTCTAGTTTGTGCTTAGGTTTCGGATTATGGTGTAACAACTAGGTATATATACTGCAGAATTACTTCAGCTCCTGGTTCGGTTGTTGGATGGCCTCCGATTCGATCATTTAGGAAGAATATTGCAAGTGGCTGTGCTTCAAAGCTGCCAACCGAAACCAAGGCAGTCAATGATATTTCAAAAAAGATTGCTTGCAATAGACAAACTGAAAGTTGTCAAAATGGTTTCTTTGTGAAGATCAATATGGATGGAGTCCCTATTGGAAGAAAAGTAGATCTTAAAGCATATAATAGCTATGAAAAGTTATCTTCTGCTGTTGATGAACTCTTCAGAGGGCTCTTGGCAGGTAATTATTAATTGTATTACATTAACTAGTTATGTCAGTGTTATGCCAACTTAAGAATTTTACATAGTTGGCCTTGAGCAGAGGAAAAGTATGTCGATTGAATTTGATGTTCTGATTAATTAGTTATTATTTAGACATAGGATGTTATGATTAATAGGTAAGCAAACAAGCTAACCGGTAAATGGTCACTATGACAACCTCTGCTTGAGCTGAGTTTGGCTAATTTACCTTCATCTAGTTACTCGTGAGTCGTGACTATGATAGATTTGATGTATATCTTCTCCTGACTTGGTTTTTCTTCTGTTCCATTGTTCAGCTCAAAGTGATCCCTCAGTTAACAGTATTCAGAACAGCCAAGGAGAGAAAGCCATCACAGGATTGTTGGATGGAAGTGGGGAATACACACTTGTTTATGAGGATAATGAAGGCGACAGAATGCTTGTAGGGGATGTACCATGGCAGTAAGCATCTTGTGACTAATGAATGATAAGTTAATTTTACAGAACTTCTAATTTATCATCTTGCTACTTGTATTGTGCAGTATGTTTGTGTCTACAGTCAAGAGATTGCGTGTGTTAAAGAGCTCTGAACTTTCTTCACTACTTTGTGAGTAACCCTTCTCGCATATTCCACAAGTTCTTGTTTACCTAGATTTGATTTGTTGATGGCAACAGCAAAACTAAAATAATTTAGCTCTTTCTTTCTAAGCTCTAGAATAACTTTGACTATCGGTCTTTTTCCGCAGTTGGTAGTAAGCAAGAAAGGGAACCAACTTGATACTTCTGTGCAGCACTGATTCGATGAAGATCACTCTAATTAAGCCTTCTAGAGAAGATTTAGCATAAATTGGCTTTATTAATCACTTAAAAGCATATTGGATTTTGATATGTAATGAAATTGAAAGGCATTAGTTGACTGTTGCAACTTACATAGATGCATGTACTTGCTTTTTAGGTTGCTCTTTTTGCATAGTCAGGACTCAGGTGCCTTGTAATTCTTCCTAACTAATTGTCAATGCCATCTATCTATATATATTAGTTTTAAGGAAATTGTCATTGTTCATGAAGGACAGGTGTTATCTTTTTTGTTTTATTCATCACATTATAATTATGGGGAAGAAGAAAACAGAAGTCACTAACAGATGGTATGAGAGTGACATAACCCTGATGTTCCACTAGTATTACATTTTCTTCTGTTGACATTTTTGCTAAAACACTTTATTTAACATAAAAAAAAATAAAATTAATTAGAAAGTTAAACTATATAGCTAGTATAAACAAGCCCTCAGCAGTTCTTTGAAGAAGATACAATATTACTGCAAGTCATAATCTCCAAAGAAATTGGACTCATACCTGAACAACCTTACGGCTGGACCAAAATTGAACAGACTGATGGCCTAATGAGGCAGCTTGACAATGGTCTTCTGCATATCTTTCTTTGCACCCAGAAAACCTGTCACGAATACAAATGCTGGCATCGCCCCTCCTAAATATTCGCCTTAAGAACAATGACATGGTCATCTTAAAGAACTCTACTATATTCGGGCATTGCAATAACAAGTCACATGCAACGATTTGTTTCGATTATGTTTTCTTCTAAATTTTTCAACCCTTGTGTTTGTAGTAAAAGAAATATTCTAAACACTTCTAAATATTAGTCCCAAGTCATTCAAGAAGTCCTCGCTAAATTAGCAAGAAAGACGATCCCATTAAATAGGAAACAGAGATATTTAGAATTTACCGATTTACAGCTTCAAAACCAACAGTTTCGATGTTATTTGTAAGTTAAAATGATAGTGATTTGGTCGATACGATGGTTTTACAAAAAATATGTAAATGTGTTTAATCATATATATGGGACAGTAAGCTGTTGGAACAACCAGAATTTCATTTGAGAATAACACAATGTTAGGCTTGGAAAAAAGAATAGAAAAAGGGACTCAGAAGAAAATGCTTCTCCTTCGACAAAATCCAACGCCTGGTCTTTTTATTTCCAAATTATCTGAGATACGAGGAATGTGAGGCAGCAAGAAGAGCAGCCCCCGTGCCTGAACCATCATTGAAATGCTCACAGACTACGTGTTTTGAGACTTCACCGTCTAGTAACTCTTTTAGCGTGGTTTCTAAGCACTGACGATATGTAGTATAATGTTCATATAATCCACCATCCATGGCTATAGTTGTCCTTTGTGTCTCTCCATCCCTAGAAGCATCTCTACCCATTTTCTTCAAGATGCCTAAGATTCCAGCAGCAGCAAGTCGAGCACCACGTGTGGCAACAATATTGCATAACTCTACCACGACTTTCCTTGCCTTCAGAGTAGTGTTGGATATCTATAACAAAAATGAACAAAAATAATTGTCTTGCCACAGAATACACAAGGTCAAATCAGAAATTATGCTAGATATTGACAGTTTTTCTAAAGTTCAATATATCTCTTATAGTTGATCTAAAGGTTATGGCCTTACGATTTTCTTTCTTCTTTTGGATTATTGATATATCTTACAAGTGTAGGGGATGGGAACTAAAAATATTAAACTGTAGACCTCTTCTTGTACTAGGGCAGTTTTTCCATTGCTTAGCCACTCTTTAACTTTCAAGTTTTTTTACCAGCTTAAAAAGGTTAAAAACTAGTATATACCTCCAATACATCCTTCAATTTATTTCCAACCACCTTCAGATCGTATGATGTATCATGATGCATTGCAGACATGTCAGGTGTCCTGTGTATTTCAGCAAAGGATGCAACTGCTCAGTATACATTGCATTATTGACTTAAACAGATTATTGCATGTTAGATATCAAAAGACATGTAGTCCGAAGAACACAAGTGGAAGGAAAGCAAAGATTGGTTAGAATGATTATTATGAAAGACTAATTGGACATATACCTTAATATGAATGGGGTCTTAAGCTTTGGTGGAACTGTGTCACCAAAAAGCACAGATTCCTCAGCTATCCTACATAGAACTCTACGAACAATCTCTCCCAGATACATTCCAGAAGTCATCTTCTCAAAAATCTACAAAATATGCCAGATAATTTAAAAGATGCAGTAACTAACTGTGTTGAAAAAGCATACCAAGTGTAATTATGTTAATATATGCATGTAAATTTGGTCACCTGTTCGCCAGGGTTCAAACTTTCAGCATCCAGTGCCTGATCGTACTCTGTCAGAGGAAGATGCGAGGACCTAAAGTTGCCCCATTCCATATTTATAACCTAAAACATGAAGGAATCAGATAATTACTCCCCCAGTCCCCTACCAAACACTGCAATATCTAGTACCTTAATCATTAAAGAGTAAGGCATATGTGTGAATTAAAATAAGATGCGGTTACCATCTCTCCTGAAACAGGTTGAGGGCCATGCCACTTAGGTATTGCTTGAGAACGCTCCACATAAGCTGCATTGGTTCCAGTTCCCATGATTACTGCAACTGCAACATCCTTGTCATCATACCTACCGCCAGCTAATGTGCCAACAGTGTCATTAACCTGGCAAGCAGATTAATTAGAAATCACAACAGTTACTAAACCATAAAACATAGAGATGCCTGCGAGATAAATATTTAAGATGTTGAGGAATCAGATACCAACACAACAAAGGACTATCTGTTATGCAACACGAAAATTTTCAGTATTAGCAACAAAGAATTTTAAATTACCAGGGCAGACACGTGCATTTCAACACCTTGTCTTTCCATAGCTCTTGATAGTTCGTCTACCACATCCGTACCGACCTACAACAGGCAATATACATTGGTAAGACACAAGTAAACCAGCTCTTGTTTGTTTACAAACAAACGATTCTGATACTATGTAAGCAAAAAGTTTAAAATAATACGTAACAAGAGGTTTCTAACATCCGTAGTAATCTAACCAGATTGATAATATACCATTTCAAAACTGAGGAAAATCTTTATCTGATTCATAGACGTGTTTAAAAACATTTACATTTACCTAAACTATCTGAAATCATTTATAAAGAAACAAAACACAAGCCTTTAGATTGCTTCTGGACCAAGATTGATTATTCACTGAAAAAGGGGGCAAGGTACTGGCACTAACCGCATCATCAATAGAAAAACCTTTAGTCCACCTTACTAGTGTCCCAGAAGCTATTGAATTTTGCATCACTGGGAAGGAGAAGGTAAAACCTAATTCCCTTTTTCTACCAGGAGAAAGATAAAATCCGTCCCCTTCTTGAGCAACAAACTTTGCAAGTTCTGCTGCAATATAATCGAAAAGTTCCTGAAAAGAGAACTATTAGGTTGAGAATTGCAGATGTACATGACTCTGAAGTAGTGTGACCAGTAAAGACTAACAAAGACATACCTGTGATGTCCCAACCATCAGATTTGGAGGAATCGACACCTCTGCGCATTCTCTATCAACAACTCCCCTCTCTTTCCCTCCCAATTGCACACGCAAA
>PHNY01187444.1:3503-14988 GCA_003724115.2 Anethum foeniculum | reverse complement strand
AGGAACATGCACAAGGTAGCAATCTTGTAGTTTTAGGAAAATACCTCAAGGAGAAAAGCAGTTCCAGTTAAAAAGCAACCAAGAAATGTCCCAGTGGCAGACACCTGAGCAAAATATTTGACGTTTATAAGTTTTACTTCATTGCACCATTACATTAGATAATCTTTCATAAACAAAAACAGCTGATTACTCACCATTAGAAGTGGCCTTCTTCCTGATCTATCCATTAAAAATGCTCCTACCACAGTTATTGGTACCTATTGGTCATTTCAAGCAAAATGAGTTTGTGCTTTAATACAAAGAGAATTCATCGAGTGATTGACTGTCTTAGCCTTGTTGGCTTCATTTTAATGCCAAAAAACTGTGTTTTCAGTATATATGTTAATGGCCTTCTAATTTTATAAGAAGTTTCACAAAGCTTTGCAGGTTTAAGAACGGAAAAGAGAAATCTCATGATCATTCCACTTGCAATTTACGATATAAATAAATAGGATAAAGTAAAAAGATAAAAGTTCATTTCCAGTTCGTTTGTCTAAACTAATCACGAATGAATAAAGGCCTACAAAGGACAGAGGTACTTTACAAACCTGAATTAGTGCATAAGCTATTGTTCCGACATTTCCGGAAGACATTCCTGCATTTTACATTTCAACTGTTATTAATATCCTTTATATAAGAATCTACTAGCTATTGTCAAACTTACCAGCAGCTACAAAGGTCTGACTAGCATAAAAACCCACTCCATTTATTCCTCCTATTTGTTGGAATATCATCAATCCAACAGCAATCTGAACTCCACAATCAACAGATATGTTAAATTTGCAAAGCGCTTTTTTTATTAATTTTTTTCAGTGTTCACATGCTTAAATCACAAAGTTTGTTGCTTGCTTACAGTCACAGAACGTATGTATTTGCTATCGAACAGATCCAGTAGTTTAGCATCAGACTTATCCTTGAGGCTTTGGATATAAGCCTATTTAAGCACAAAGAAGTCAAATTTTAACTATATCTATTTAATAAAATTTAGTCAATAAGATCTATCATCTATCTAGATAGACTAAAGAAACATACCATTATTTCTGCAGCTTCTTCTGTAACATTTGCATCTTTGCCACGAAGCCTACGTAGAGCAACTTCAAATTCTTTCTCAAGCCCTACCTTTGCCTGTGAAATCCAAAATTAAGAAATAACATAAAATCATTTCTCATCGGCCTAATTCTTTCACATGTGATATGATATATGAAATCTTGATCCATTTCAAAGCTTACCAGCCATCTGGGGGACTCCGGAATAAAGAATAAACCAATTAGCAGGACGATGCAGGGAACAAGTCCTTCATATTTAACCAAGTATTGATCAATTTGCAGTCTAAAATGAAACATACAGAGGGGGTGGAGAAAGTTACCGGTTATAGCTAGTGTTCGCCATGATAGTACTGTTCCCATTAAGAAAGCTAGAGATGCACCAGTCACAATCATCAACTGCAGAATAATTATATTAGAAATATGTGAATGCCCAGATAGCAACAAGATCATACAAAATAGCATACCACAGATTTCCAGTAACATTCTAATCACCTGATTAAGAGTAGTGAGACCTCCACGGAGATTTTTAGGTGCTATTTCTGCTATGAACACTGGCACCTGTGAAATTCCAGTTCATAATCCATTAGGAAAAAATAAATAAACAACAGTAGCAGATTTACTTCTCATTTAAGATGTTTACCACAAAAGAAAAAATTCCAATGCCATATCCTGTTAAGAATCTACCCGTGTCAAGTAACAGAGCTCCCTGTATAAAATCATACGAAAATATAATTACTAAAGTCATATACAGGACAATGAGTAATTGCGCTACTGGTAAGAGAAGATATGGGTGACTAGGTTGCTTTTCCAGCAATTCTGCATTTCAAGGTATGCATCTCACAGTACACGTACCAAAAATATATCTAGTAAGACGTTAAATGTGAGTTGCAAAATGAAGGGCTGTTTATAAAAACAATTAGTCAATTATTTCTGTTTTGCAGTTCTTTAAAATGAAAATAGAAACAATGAGCAGGTATGTACCATGGACAAGTAAACTGCAAGCCATCCAGCAATACAGAAAGCAGCTGACATTCTCATAGCCTGTTTAAAACAACCAGCAAACCAAAATTTGATTTAGTTCAATTTTCGCAAAATCAGGAATGTTTGGCAAATTCGTGAATCAACTAATGGGGTTACGCAGTAAATATAAGTTCCACATACCCCTTTCCGGCCAATAGAGTCAGCAATTCTGCCACTTGTGATTGCACCAATCATAGCACCAATGGTCACAATGGAGCCAAACATGGAATACTGAAAAATGGTAGCAAAACATCTTAAATTCTTAATTCTGTATTAGCATAGAGTTGAAAGAACATAAATGAGTATAAAAATTAAAGAAGGCAAACAAACCTGAGCTAATGTCAAATTCAAATCTTCCCTTATAGCAGATTGAGCAGGTGCTGAGTATCCCACCTGCAAAAGGACAAATAAATTTAGCTCAAGAATCCCTTTTCAGTTTTCTCTACTAAACAAATAAATTTTTTCATACTGAACGAAAGCAAGACTGTTACAAAAGGAATTTGTTTAAACACCATTCTACATCTCCAATCTAGTTGTGTGAATACTTACACAAGAGCCAAACTCAAAGGATCCACAAACAGCAACACAAGTACTAAACAGGACCATCCCAACTGACAAACTAGCTTTATTAGTCTCCTCATCTTCAGAATCCACCACCTTGCTGGTATGCTCTAAGAATGGCTCCTCCAAATCTTGAATTCCTTTACTGCCACCATTCTCAATATCTCTACTATTAGTAATTGTCATCTCTCTCTCTCTGTCTCTCTCCGTCTCTCTCTCTCTCTCTGTGCAATGTGACAGATATGGGGAGATGAGAAACAGAGAAGGAAAGAGACTGATTGAATGAAATATATGTAGGGGTTTTAAGCTACATATATACACATGTCATATGTGATGGCCATGCACACAACCTTGGAAATTGTAGTAAGCATTTTTACATAATTTAAAAAGAAATGCAACTGTACTATTCCTATGATTGTCCCATCTTAATGATTACAGGACTGGTACAGTACAAGATGAGAACTCATGTGGGTCGAAAGCTGTCACTGACGTGGTATCTAGTCGACCGATACTCGATTCATTTGTTCCTAATTTTTTATTTTATTCTCTCTTTTCGTTATCTAATGACCGATGCAATATTCAACTCCTTTTTGTAGAAATATATGTTTTGATTAAACATGTTATAATACAATATTTTAATTCTTTTTACAAAACGTACAATTTTACGATCAAATACAACCACAATCAACGAAAACGCATCCAACATGATTATTACTTTTCTTAAAGAAAAACATAAAACATTGATTAATTAAACACAATCAATGGAAACGCATCCAACAAGATGATAATCAAATATACAAGCCACCGTTACACCATCACATTCTTACTATTTTAAATCAGCTGCATGCATGTTGATTGGATCTGCATGTATGCGTTATTTGAACAAAACAAGTAGTTTTGTTATGAGTTTTTATTAAGTAGCCGACAAACAAGAAACCAGCTGTATATGAATTACGTTGGAATCATCAGATCTTTGGTTGAAATTTAGATACCCCTTCCGCGTTAAAACTCTGCTTGCAAGTTTTGTCTTCATATTCACAAATCTCACAAGTCGCAACTAGTTGATAGTTCAAATCTGCAAAGTTGTCACAGAACAATGCTATGCATTTACCAAACGGAACTATCTATTAATGCCCAGCTTTGCAATGTTGAAGTCAAGCACACTCTATTTGCTATAAAGAAAAGTGTTTGTAATTGAAAACTGCAACTTTTCTTTTTCGCTCAAGGCTACATTAATTCTAGAATGATAACTTTAAGTTTCAAGAAAGATCGTTGTGATTAAAAACTACTAGAGTAGAACCCTTCAAATTAATACGATATAACCTTTTAAAAATGATAATTTTTTCCGATATACTTTGGAAGGGTTCTGTACTTATTTTTTTCACTCAAGGCTACATTAATTCTAAAATGATAAACTCTAAGTTTCGAGAAAGCAAATATCGAATCCTAGTAGTTACTGTATTTTAAATTCAACATTCATGTCCTTTAAGTGTCTAGGCAGTGTCAAAAACGAGAAGTCTGAAAGAGGATAACCATTGCCTGAAATATATCAATTCTATTCCAAAAAACTATTGATGAGAATTTACATCCTGAAACAGCTAATTACCCAACATTTGTCACACTCATATACAGTAATTAATACGAAAACCCGCAAAACTAGTTTAAACATTTACGCTGTGCACAAAAATGCTGCTAAAATACATACAGATTTCCCATTCATACACCGACATAACCAGATTTTACAAAGGTACAAAAGATATAAATCAGGACAGATATTCCGACCAATATGGCACAGGGATAACTCGATAACTCGAACGAAACTGCACTCTTATTACCATGTGTGGTGGCTTCCTTCTTCCAAATTATTGTAGCAAAAAGTTATGACTTTCATACCCACAAGCACCTTGTTACAGCAAACTCACAGCCTCCTAGCAACATGAGTGCATTAACAATTTGCTAATGGTCATCTAATACACTCTAATAGTTCATTTCACAAGGATGTTCTCTACAAGGAAAACCTTACTTGTATTGTATAAGATTAGTATAAATTAGGATTGGTCAAACAAGCACCTTCGGATAGTTACTGCTATTTCACCAACCTTCTGAGGATGAAAAACTATAGCACAAACTCCAAAACAAACAGCAACAGAAGAAACTAGAAAAAATAGTGGACGAGAGGGCAAAACTGTTTTTGTATATAGGAGATTGCAAGACATCCTCTGCTGCTCTTTCGAATTGTCAACACTCATGATGACCTCCGCATTTAACAGAGGAGCAGTTTCGCTTCTGTCAAGAGATGTAGAAGCCGTTAGACTACGAAACTTGTTTTCCTCCATTATTACATCCTGCAACAGTCAAAGAAAACAGATTTGCTTAGCAAAATAAAAAAAATTAGGTGTACAGATTTTATAGATGATACAACTTTTTAAAGATTTCTCTTCAATTGGTGTTTTTTGTGCAAGGAAAGGGCGGGATATATAACTTTTGGACAGAATCCTAACTTGTCCTTGGCCTTTCCAGATATTACTAGATTAAAATGTTGAAGAAAGTTCTCGGACGAAAAAATATTCATAGATAATCAATTATATGAATAAGAAATATGTTGTGGGACAACTTCTAGTTAAAATGACATCCAACACTAAGGCTGCAAGGACTCGTATAGAACTGCAAACAAAATTTTCTAACCTGAATAGTAACAGGAACGTAAGGAAACATGTCTATTTTAGAGCTTGCCTCCAAATAATCCCCTTGGGAAACATAATTTATAACTGGCACTGCATAGTTTACCTTGCCCTGAAACTTCTCAGAAAGCCTGGCATTAGCGTGATCAATATTCTTCTTACACAGCTTCATGTCAGCATCATTAACACCAGAAATCAAGCTATCGTATACTCTGATCTTCACATAGTAAGCTACTCTTTCCAATATGACAAAAGACTGATTTTCTATGAGAAATTTTAATAAACCATTAAACCGTTGTATATGAGAAGTTGTCAGGATTTTTTGCTTATTTTCTGAAGTTGACCCCTTGAGCAACCACGCGACATCTAGAATAAACTCAGAGAAGTACTTCTGCCTTAAATTGAAAATATCACACGAAGAATTAGAACTTGCAGCTGCAAATTGAAATCCTTTCAACCGAAGAGATGTATCAAGTTTACGCTGCAATATATTCATTTCAGAGCAAATAGGTTGATCACCAATAAGTATGGGAATGAAGTTCGACACACCGGATTCATTCTCGACCTGCAATGAAGTTGTTTGTATAGCAAGGTTGGTCAATCTTAAATAACATATGTATGTGATATATAATTAGAATTTTTAGAACTAATTTCATATTATTTTACAGATTATAATATCTTTTTTGACTAAATACATTAAATTAAACATTCTTTTTGTATAATAATTTTTTATACATTTTAGAAGAGTTAAAAAATAAATTATGTTATGTAACAAAAAAAATCTTTAAAAAAATTATATGGATCATTAATTAAATATAATCTAAGACTTACATTGTTTCTAAATAAGGTTCTAATTTGAACCTATCCCATAGAGTCGGCCTTTTAAAAGAAAGGGGTCTAATTTAACGGATAGGAAAACAAAAAACAAAAAAGTTTGTGCTTTACATACTGTCCCACCAAATTCCAATTCATGAATGCTCAAAAAAAATACTATCTCCAAGAAATTCAAGCAGAGTAAAATACCAGTACACAAATCTGTTAAAATATAATCCATTGGCCAAGGGGGTTGCCATGTTTTTAATGAATCAATTTGCCCGTACTATATTTTTTGTTAAAACATGCTGCTAGAGTACTACTAATCTTTACCCCATCATAAGCTAGAAACAAAATAAATTATATTGTATGTAATACAGAAATTAGCTACAAGAAAAATGTCAAATACCCACCTCGATGAAAGCAGGCCCAAAAAGATTTGATTCAGTACGAGGAACACAAATTTTGAGCAGCTGGTGCTCAAGAGTTCTGGATGCCTCATCGTCTTCTATATTATTCAATGATGAATAGGAAACATCATCATATGAAAGATAATCCCCAGAAAAAGATACAAGAAGCCTGCCAGTGGATTTAGTGATATACAATCAATTAAATGACGAGCAATTGAAAAATATCTCATAAATACTATAATACCCCTTTCTTCCAAAATCATGACTGCTTTTACCAAAATCCCGGTACAAACACAGATAGGATTCTTCTCAAGATATCTCTTCACAAAGCACATACAGATTTAACAAAGATAAAATTCTTCTCAAGATATCTCTTCACAAAGCACATAGAGATTTTTAAAGCCTTGTCTATTCTCACTCCTAAAATAATAGCTAAAATCTGCTACATGTACATCTTTAGTAAACCAAGGATGGTTTGACTAACTTCTTAAATCAATATTAATATTGTGCAAATGTATAACTATTTGTTTATCTAACAAATTTGTTAACTGTTAAATGCCTAAAAATGCAGGTCAATTGTTCAACGTTGATCAAATTATTGTGAACTCAACCCCGATTTCTAACCCTAGTGAACAAATGCTGTGTGCACCTATGTGTAGTTGAGTAATATATGATTTGCTTTATGATGAGGCAGCAAGAGTATACCGAAATTTGGGTTGAAGCAGATTACTTCCACAAACGAGAAATTCCATGGGCTTGCCAGCCTCAAAGCATGTAGGATGAACATAGTGTAGCTTGGGAGCCTCTTTTTTCACCCGGACTTTCACTACAGATGTACTATCTGTGTCCATAATAAAATCAGAGAATGTTATAACGCATGTGCAGTTGAGCTCTCCGAGAATCTAGCGAAGGAGATAAACAAATTTATAGAAAATTCTAAAAATAAATTACAACAGACATCCATGATGAAAGTCTTCCAGAATATTGTTCAGGGCCTAGAAATTTTCACATTTAATACTATTTTAACTCATGCAAGTATATAAAAGCAGACAATAAATAATTCGTATAAAAACTAAATCACAGGTAGATAGATGCATCTATTAGACATCCAAATATACAGAAACAGTTTATAGAGCAGGAGAATTGATTATTAATTAAAAAAACACATGGCAATCAACTCCAAGAAACCAAAACAATTTTCCACAGAAATTTACTGTCAAACTTCAGGCTTCTTGAATGTTTGATTATTCATTTAAGTGAAACTCAAAACTGTTAGTGGAGTCTTTTGCATCAGGTATGTATATATAATCCTCTAACTAAGAAAACTAAATGAGGGACAAGATCTAATATTAAGGGGACTAAATTGGTATTCCGTGGTCCGGAAATATGTTATCTATTTCCACTATTCCTCCTTATGTCTAATAGATGAGACAGAATAACAAACATCTATTTCCACTATTCCTGCTTATGTCTTTTTTGTGGATGGGAAGAATACCCTGGTGGGTATAGTAGTGGCAGTGTACAATGAACATAGTTTATGGAGAATAACTAGGTAGAAACCACATGGACTACGCCATTGAAGGCAATAAAGAAAATCCAACAGTTGAACAAGTTTCAAAGAAGGTGTTCAGACGGTGCATGAAGAAACATAAAAATATAAATGTACAAGCAGTCACTTCCAGTAGCAATTACCTTTCAGAACACGAAATATAACGTTGTTTAGGTACACATAAAAGCTGCCCTTTCCAAAAAGCATACTTCCTGGTGCAACAAGGCTCTGTATAGAAGCCACGGGATCTCCGCACAACTGCTCAGACGCAATTTACACTAAAGTCAGGTCTCAAGAATCAAGCAAAAACTGGAAATAACTTGAACCACGTACAAGCTATACAATACATGAAATGCACTAAAGAAAGGAAAAATGTAAAGATTCTATAAAGATAATAATACTTCCTGCATCTCTTTACCCAGAATGCACTAGATTAAGATCATATTAACAAAATTAAAAATAGATTATCACCCAACTTAATTGCAAAAAAAAAAAAAAAAAAAATACACTAAACTAAAATAAAGTCTATTATACCCCTTCTAATCAATAATGAGGTGAGAGACTTTGCAGAAGACTAAACATTTTCATCAGAAAGGGTTTAAATTTGAAATCAAATTTACATTGATACTGATAATGATAATGAAAAATGTACTTTGGATAATTTGAAAGTACAACTTAAAAGGAACAAATTTCTGATCAAAAAGGAACGAAGGATGTAATGAATTAATTTGAAAGTACAACTTAAAAGGAACAAATTTACTGATAATGATATGGTTTTGTTGTTTGCTAAGTAAGTAAATGGTTTTTTATAGAAAATAAAAATAACATCATTTCCCTCTCTCAAAGTGTAAGTCAAAGGCCACTAAGAATCAGTCAGGAAGAATATATTCAGTTCATACTGTTATTCAATATTCCTTGGCCAATATGAAGAAGATTGAAAAAACTGAACTTCAAATTTATTCTCTTTCGTATGTCATGCAATGCATCAAGTGAACATGTTACCTTAACCCACATTGAGTCTGGCATTGCTATGAAGACAGTCAAGATTGTACAACCAGGACGGACATATCCCTCCAACTCAACTGGCATGCTGGCCAACCATTGAAAAATCTGCAAAAAAAAAATAAAAAAATAACCTTATGTTACTCAAAGCCAAGCATTATTAATTGAAATAGAGACCTATTCCCCCCTTCAATACTAAACTGTAATTATAATCCTTTAATACTTGGTGTCGAAGTCTTCGAGGGAATTCAGCAGGATTCCAATCATAAAGCTTGAAGGAGATCCGGCCAGTTGGACACTGCAGTAGAACATCGAATCATCCATATAAGGAATGGTCCACTAGAACAAAATAACATGTGACACAGGGAGAAGTTGCACTTCCCCACTACTTACCACAGAGGAGAAAACATTTTTATTGTCGTAATAGGATGGAGACTGATTACACTTCTCTTTTTCCTCGTCACACTGAGTTTCACCAGAGCCTGCAAGTGATATACCACTATCACTCTGGATATTTTGAGAACTAGGAGCTGAGCAGAGTAAAGAAGTAGGTCTTTCGACATCCAGCAATGCTTCCCTTTCTACCTCCTGGTTGTTCAAGGAAACTACAAATTCGGGATGCACAAACCCGTTAAGCCACTTTTCAACTTTTACATAACCAAAGCAACACCTCACTTTTCAACTCTAAACTTTAACAAAGCAATATAACTTTAAATGGACATAGCAGATTTTCACAATACTATGCACATTGCGTAGCCTTAATCATGCCCACATACAAGCAAGCAACTTAAGTTGTCAAGGAATTCCATGATAGAATAACCAAATATCAAGAAACCAAAACCAAAAGATTTCCTTTCTCTACCAAAAACATGTAAATCATAATAATAATTTATGGCTTCATGCAAGACCTTTTATTTTCAGTCTAGTTCTGTAAAGAAAATTCAATGTGAAGAACCAATTACAAAATAACTACCTCCAACACTGACATCATCACAACCAGCATCTTCAGCCGATAAAAGCGGTTGAGCGTCTCTTTCAGCGAGGCCCTTAGGATCGGTAGATTTTCTTCGGCGCCTGTTATTGTGGCGCTCTAGTTTCCGTCTACAACTGCGCTTACCTTCATCAAAGTCTGATAGAATGTGAAACCTGCCAGAGTACAGTAGTATAATACTTCAGAAGAGCAACAAAAATTACCTAGCAACAACTTGGATACCATGACTCAAAACCGTTCTCGTGCCTTATACAGCACAAAACCAAAACTTAACAAATAGTACAAAAAGCATCTCTCTACAAATTTAGCATTCATGATAGTCTGACGGAGGAAGCTATCAAGATAATGCAACAAGAGGCTTATTATAAAGTTAGAAAAATCATTCAACCAAATTCAATATGATTAAAAGTAACACTGCGGTCAAGCCATGACACGTTAATCAGTGTGTTACATGATTCATGTAGTCATCTAAAACTGATAGCCTTTACAGTATAGCAAGCAATGTGAATCTTGAAGACGTTGAATTTTTCAAATCGAGACTTCATAAAATTCACAAATTCCTTTCTAAGACTATCAAAATGCAATTAGCACGATATATACATATTTTAGCATACACCAGACTTCGAAATCAAATACAATGTTAGCCTTATATCCAACAAACATATGTACAATTACACTTTCCTTATACCGAACACAAATTATTAAAATACTAATCACATATCTCCAACATCAAAACTTAAATTAAAACTCAAATATCGCAATAAACGTAAACAAATTAAATAAAAAAGCGATCTTAGTACTCACTTGCCACACTGCTGACAATATCTCTTATTCTCCCCATCAATAAACACACTAATCGCATTCGCGCACCCTAAACAAACCTTATGCCTCTTATGATACCCTTTCAACTCACTAATATCGACACCACAATTCGGAACTTGACATCGAAACCCGCTCGGTCCAACCCGAACCGTCCTGGCCTTTTTCTTCCCCGGTCCAATCTCTTCTTCTTCTTCCATCTCCGCTAGCTTCGCATCCAGCTCCGGACAAGCACAGGGGACCCGACCCGCTAAAAAGTTGGAACATACTAGCCGTGGGTCCCGCTTTCGGACCTTATCGGAATTGGTAGGCTCCGGCGAGTGCTCCGGCGGTGGAGGAGGTAATTCCGGCGGGGGAGGAGGTAGTTCCGGCGGGGGAGGTGGAAAAGGAGGGGAAATGAATTGATCGAAGTCGAGAAAGTCGGTCCAGTCCCAGGGATATGATGACGTGGCGGGGAGGTGGTGGTCGTCGTCGTCGTTGAACATTTGGATTGCGATTGAGTCTATTTCTGTTGTTTGCGGCTGTGCTTGTGGCGGTGAATTATGCATTTTTTG
>PHNY01187367.1:2701-20178 GCA_003724115.2 Anethum foeniculum | reverse complement strand
CTGTTAGTATTTGATAGGGCATATCTTAGAATTGATTTTGTAGCTGTGTGTTATATAAACACAGTTTAGGTCATCACATTTTGTGATTAACTCGAGTATTGTACGACCTAGCAGCTCTCGATAATATCAGTATTTTCTTGAGAGAGTTTGTAATAGTTTTTATCAGAAATATAAAGAACTGTTATATTTTCATACTTGTTCGAAACATTGATACAATTGTATCCAACCCCCCCTAAACAATTGTATCTTACTGGGCAACATACAATAATTAGAATTTCAAATTTAATTATTACCTCTAAAATCAGTTTAGGGTTAGAAATCTTTTTCTCTTACCTATAAGAACATCTTATTCTGCAAAATTAAGGTTACACGTTTTATAAGATAAAACACAAAACCCTAGTAGCTGGAGAGAGATAGAGAGAGAAGTCGGCTTCAAGATTCAGTGCTAGTACACACTCATCCTCCGTTCGATCATTCGTGTGAATACTTTCAAGGCGTAGATCGCTCAAGGTGGGATACATGGTGATTGATAAAGCTAGGACCTCCATCTTTAACCAATTCGTAAAGTTTCAAAAGGTAAACACATCTGATCTACGAATTAAATTTTGTTTTTGCATGAATCCTGCGTTTGGTTCTCGAGTTTTTTCTATTTTTAACGTTTTATATTACTGTGTTTGTTGTGTTTTATGCCATGAAACCCAACATATAAAGGTTTACTTTTGTTTTAGTCCAAAACCCTAATTTATACAATATTTTGTTTTAGTCCATTATGACGATACTAGATTAGTTTTAATAAAGTAGTATAGATGATTATTTTATTTTAGCTCACACCCAACTATATATCAATTTTGTTTTAGTATGCTAGGTTCACTATACCGACCAAATAATTTTGTTTTAGCCCGTTAGGTCGATGCTGTATTGATTTTAATAATGTAATATAGAGATTTATTTTGTTTCAGCCCATATTCATAATATATATTAACTTTATTTTAACTCTCTAAGTCCATTTTACCGACCGATGAATTATGTATAATTTTACTTTAATAATGTAATGTAAATATATAAAGAATAATTTTAAAAAAGATAATTAAGTGAAAACAAAGCATAAAAACATAAAGGTAATTAAGTACAGGTACTAAAAACTTTTAATGTTGGAGTTATCATAATATAGTATAAATTTTCTCATTGAGAAAACATCGATATCCCCATGACTAATTCTCTAAATTAAAACATTTTTAACATCTCGACTCTCATTAATTATTGAACTTCACTAATTCTTTTTCTTCGTCCTTTTACAAATTTTTTTTCCTTTTTGATTCAATAATAATATATTGTTAAAATTCTACAAATAATATTATACATATAATTATAAATATAAAATTTAATAAAACCATCCAATTGGAACTAGTCTAGTTATTACTAATATAAACTTATCGTGTCAAAGTTAATATTGTAAAAGTTGAAAATCGGAACTAATTGATGAAGTTATTAATTTAGGATTAACCCGATAATTTGAAAATTAATCGGGGTAAAAAATCAGTTGTGTTTTAATATTTTAATTAAATTTAATATAATATCCCTATTTTATTAATTATTTATAGAATACTATATATTTAACTTATTATATATTTCATAACTATTTATATTAATTGAATTTTATTTAATATCTAATAATTTATTCATGATCAAAAATTTTAATACTCGGATTATAGCTTACAAGGACGTAGCTCGTAGAGGAATCGGATTTTTAGAACCATCCCCAGAACTCTAAAAACAGAAAAAACAGAATTTAGCAGTAGCAATTTGACATAAATGGGGACAGATACATTTATATGGACTAAAAAATTCCAAAAATATAGGTGCCCTATAGAAGGCCAGGCCTATAACTATAATCAGCAATTGCTCAAAACTAGGCGCTCGCTGCTCCTGCTTGGCTTGTCTTGTCTTGGAACAACATCTCCATTTTCTGGCGCAGGCGCACCCAAGAGGTTACTATTTTCACCTCATATGTATTTCTCATATGTATGTATCTGTTCCTTTATTTTGCTTTCTATTTCTTCATTTTCTTGCCAATGCTATGCAATTTTAACAATCCCTCAATTCCCCAGATTTGAATTTTGGGCTTCATTTTTTTGATAATATCAAGTGATAATTATTATTATTTTTTTTAAAAGAGCCTGGATAACTTTTAGGAATGATAAAGATTGAATTTTTTGATTCCCAGTTCATCTGGGGTCATTGATTAATGTATATTCTAGTATTTGTCAAGAATGCTCATTATATAAAGAAATTGAAGAGAAATTAATGGATGATCACGCACCCATTTTAATGTTATTTGCGGTTATTAACTCGATCTAGAATGAGATATATGGTGCCTTATAGCTACTAAATGCAGCAGGAAAAATGCGTTAATTGTAAATGATCTCTTTCGTTTGTACGAGGAGTTATGTGATTTAAGTGCATTTAGTGTTGTATTTGTATAGCCTACTTGGAAAAGAAGGAGAGGTTGGGATGAAGCCACAGTCGGAAAGATTTTCGGTTGATTTTATGATGGGAGGGATGGCAGCTATAGTATCAAAGAGCGCTGCAGCCCCAATTGAGAGAGTCAAACTTTTATTGCAAAATCAAGGAGAATTGTTGAAAAGGGGACAGCTCAAGAGACCCTACACGGGTATTGGTGAGTGCTTCGGAAGGATCTTGAGAGAAGAGGGTGTATTGTCTTTCTGGAGAGGTCACCAGGCAAATGTCATCCGCTATTTTCCAACTCAGGTGACTGCTTTTCGATGTACCAAATTTGCTTATAATTTATTCTATGCTGATTCTGCTTTCTTAAAATTTTTACTCATATGTTTGTATTCATTGTCTGTGGAAATGTTAGTGTGAATGCCTAAATTCAAGTACATGTGCAACTATAATTATGCTTTCTTCTTCTTGTTTTATTCTACAGATGTTCATTTTAGATTGAATTGGTTTACATGGATCATCACTTTTCTAGTGTATGTTTGGTAGATGTACTTTCTTCCCGTAGCTTTATTTTAGCTGTTCTTTTTGTATTGGCTTAAAACTAGCACATCGCTATGAGACATAGCATTTAAAGCTAAATTAGTACCCGCAAACATAACTTTATATTTTATATTGCACATAATCTGCTTCAAAGATTCATAAACAACAGGCTTGGATGTTTTTCATATTCAGTTCTCTTAAATTTGGGTTTTCAAGTGTTTGATGATCTGCCCTTTATTTTGTGAATGAGAGCTTACCGAATATTATGAATCTGATTATGGACTTCAATACTTGTTAGTAATCTGGGTTTCACTGAAAGTAGGACACTGAAACACCTTCCTTTGTTTTTATCTATAGGCACAATGGGGTTTGAATACATGTCTAAGAGTGACTGTAAAGTTTCATCACACGTAATATACTGTAATACTGATATGTTCTTATCAACTTTCTTGAAGAAATGTAGGTATTTTCATTATATTGATTATTGAAGTGTTTGTATACAAGCATCTGGCCGAATGTTGGTACTAAAGACAATTTTCTGGATTGTACGTAGTCCTTCAACTTTGCTTTCAAAGGCTACTATAAGGGCCTATTTGGATGCTCCAAAGAGAAAGATGGGTACTTGAAGTGGTTTGCTGGAAATGTTGCTTCAGGAAGTGCTGCTGGTGCCACCACTTCATTGTTTCTGTATCACCTTGATTATGCACGCACTCGCTTGGGAACTGATTCAAAGTGGTGTCCAGTTAATGGTCAGCGTCAATACAAAGGATTGGCTGATGTTTATCGTCAAACATGGGCAAGTGACGGCATCAAGGGCCTATATCGAGGATTCGGAGTATCCATAGTAGGAATCACTCTCTACAGAGGAATGTACTTTGGGCTCTATGACACTTTGAAACCTGTTATTTTAGTTGGAAATTTGCAAGTAAGTACATTCTCCTCGTGAAAGTTAAATGTGTGTGGCATGTTGGTCCGCATTCAGATTTCCTTTCATTGTTGTCCTGACGCAAGTTGCACGAGCTCCTATCATACCACGCCAGTATAAATATTTCATCACTAAAAGTTCTACTACATTTAATGTCTGCCAACAATCCCAGCATACCTTGCTCCACATTATCATCCAAGTTATGATTAAATTTATGATTTGTTGGCGTGGATCATGTGTTTTTATCTATCCATATATTTGCATAGTTTGCTATTATCAGAACTAGATTGCTGATCTTAAATTCAAATTGCAGGATAATTTCTTTGCAAGTTTTTTCCTAGGATGGAGCATAACAACGGTTTCTGGGGTCTGTGCATACCCCTTTGACACACTCCGGCGCAGAATGATGCTAACCTCTGGTCAACCAATAAAGTACCGTAATCCCTTGCATGCATTTCGAGAGATCGTTCGCCTTGAAGGTTTCAATGCACTCTTTCGTGGAGTAAGTGCAAACATGCTTCTTGGTGTAGCAGGGGCTGGAGTTCTTGCAGGTTATGATCAACTCGCACGAATAGTTTACAGACAAGGTGAGCGTACCAAGCCACAAAGAGTTTAAAGTAGAATTCAGGTTCTTGCCAAATGTGGAATGCTTGAGGAATCACTAAGTTGGTTCTTTCTTTCAAACAAGCTTTGAGAACTGAGATGAAGAAAAAATCTTCAGTGGTGACATATTCGTTGTTTGACAAAATCCTCATGAAGATGAAGAGATAAATGAAGGATACATCTACTTCCGGGTTCCCCTGGACAGGCAGCTTGTTTTAGATGTAACTGGTTTCTCATAGCCGCTGTATATTTTAGCGATTTAACTCCTGCATTGTGTAGATCATCTCCCCCTCATACAGAAGATGAAGAAGATAAAAGAAATAAACATGATAATACCAAAGGTAGAAAGATGTACTGGACTTTGTACAGTCTACAGCTACATACATGATTAGTTTGTTATAATTTTAATCTGATTTTTCAAGTTACTGATCTTGCTATAAAACTACTGCCGAAATATGTATAGCTACTACTTAAAAATTACCATTGTAAGTTTTAAAGGTCCATTCTCGTTACACTGTACCTGATGAAATTTGTATAGCTACTACTTAAAAGTTACCACTGTAAGTTTTAGGAGTCCATTCTCGTTACACTGTACCTGATGGAGAAAATTTAGTAGAACGTAATAGGACTAAACTTTTTAACTTTTACCTAATGGTTTTTGTAGTGAACGGGGCACCTGCTAAAAAAATATGTTATCAATTTCTCTACTGTGCGATATTACTGGTTACATGTACGGTTTATTACATTAATTAAATTAAATTAAATATAGTAACTAATGTTACAATTTGGGAGTATTTATGTTTTAGAAAAATCTGTTTAGGGAGGGAGGACACTTTAAAGCATACTTTTAAATTCACTCTTTATAAATAATATAAATTATTAGCTTTTAGCATGTTTCATCTCGAATAATATTCTTTATAATCACTCCTAAATTAATATTTTATTATCTTAATTATGAAAGTACAAAAGAAAGTGAAAAGATAAAGATAGTGTTGTTAAAAATATATAATAAAATAATAGTTAAGAGTGAAATTTGGCTCTTAAAATTGAGGAGAGAGATGAGACAGTTTAAAAAGTCTTTTGATCAATATTTTTCTACTCCCTCCTCAAATATTGAGTTAGGAGTTAAAAGATGCTCCAATTATTTTATTAATGCCCTCGAACCACATGGTAAGAGTTCTTCAATAACGTTTTTATACTAGTACATAGTAAGTGAAATATCAAAACTCTTAATTTTTAATTTTCGGTTTTCGATCTTTTTTTAATTAATAAATAATAGTAACTAAAAAATTATTTTTTCTAATTAAAAAATTACATTTTAATTAAAATATATTAACTTTTATAAATATCTACAAATACCGATTGGACTATATCTTTAATCATTAATATTTTTAAATTAAAATATCTTATCTTTTATAAACACATGTTAAAAATACTAATTCTATTGTATTTTTTTAATCCTTAATATACATTCAAAAATATTATAACTCTAAAAATACCAACTATACTATATCTTATATGTTATCTTTTAAAATTAAAATATATTATCTTTTATAAACCGATATAATTATACTATTTTTTCAACCATTAATACACATCCAGAAATATTATAAACTCGATTATACTATATCTTACCGTCATTAATACACATTCATAAATACTATACATGACATCTTCCTCGCATTAACAAAATATATAAAATATATCTTCGGGTCATTAATAAATATATAAAAGAACAACAATTAAATAACATAAGTAATAATAACTAATCAATATTCTTTTAAACTGAAATATATTATTTTTTATACTTTTTCAATATAAGACCTTTTTTATATAAATACAATAACTTTCTTAAATTAATTTAACCTATTTATGTGTTAATAGGTCCAATTATTTTAAAAAATTGTTACTTAATTTAACATACTTAATTATTGTAAGATATATTCTAATAAAAAAACATATAACTATTTTCATTTAAACACATAATCTCGGACCCGCTTACTCTTTTAATCAATAAAATTAATCAATTACTGAAATGCAAATCATAAAATAAGGAATATTAAAAAAAACCGTTGTATTACCCTACATATAATTGTTATATTAAAATCGAAATATTGAAATTTTTTATTTTTGGCTATTCTATTCAATAAAATAATAAATAAATATTATCATAATTAGTAATAACTAATCATTATTTTTTTCAACTGAAATATATTACCTTTTATATATTTTTTAAATAGAAGTTAATTTTTATAAATACAATAACTTTCTGGAATTAATTTAAACTATTAAAAAGTAATCAATGTACTACGATTTAGAGTTAATAGTGAAAGTTCGTACTCATGAATACGTTATCAACTTATTATTAATTTACCAAGAAATAGATTCAAAAAAATTAGGGGGAAAGGAAGAGAAATACATGTATAGAATTTCGGGTGGGGGAGAGAAATACATGTATATATGTGTAAGAAAAAATCATTTGATGCCTGTAACGAAAAAGATGAAGATCAGTGAAAAAAGATGAAAAAGAAAAAAGTAAATATATTATTTGTATGTGTTGATCTAAAATTTATGATCCGGATTAAGGGTAGTATTGTGTGGTTAAATTGATATCCTTTAATGAAATACATGTTTATGTCATTGTTTTTTGCACACACATGCTGGCATCAGTAAGTTCCGTAGGTTTTGTGTCAGAGCCAAGTCTAAATCAGCCATACCCTTAGCAAACTCGATATCTTGCTTCCCCTTTTTAAAATTTGTCCCCGTAAGCATCTCAATAGTAGCAGAGTTGTTATTAACAGCAAAGGTAATGTATTGCATAACACATTATTAATGGGTTGTTAGGCAAAACATATGAGATTCTTGACTTAACTGAAATAAAATCACAAATTCAAAATGGTATGTTACTTTGGTAACTTCATCCACTATAAAATTATTTTAACACAGAACATCAAAATATTTACCCATTAACTTTTATGCATCTTATGTATATCTACTAAAATTTTTTAATATCTGATAATATATTGTGTTTACTGTTTATACCTCTTTGCTTATAAGATCAGTTAGGTGTTACCAACATGTTAAAAAATAACACAAACAAACATACATAAGTATAGAACACCTTATGAATAAACAAACATACATGAGCATATAACTCACCTGATTCAACATAATTGCAGTAATTTAGTGCTGGCGCTTTGCTTGATCTTCCTCACCCTTCTCACTTCTTTATCGGGCAGAAATGAATGGATTATTCTGATGCTTGGAGTGGTGAGGGGACCTAGCTATATATAACAAAAATGTTGCCGGGCCATCCATTAAAGCCCAAAGAATTAATTTTTTTGCCCACACTTCTGCCAACCATACCACCTTTAATTAAGATGCACTTAATCCATAATTTATATATCACAACATTAATATGGAATCTGAAAAGTTTATCTCCAATGAACTCTGTTCCAACCCTTTTAAGAAAACGGACTTTATAATTTATGTTGCCCACCGTAAGTATAATACTTTCTAACATTCTCCCACTTGGGCAACATAAGTTACAACTTTTGCAATCTAAATAATTTTGAAAGAAAGAAAAAAAAAAAGGAAGACTCTACAAGTTAGAAGAACAACCCTATGTGGCCACCTAAAAGACTGCAGAGTTTGAAGATGACATCTTGAAATGACCCTGTCCAGCAAAGATACGCTAACACATGAATTATAGACTTCATTATAGCAGCTAACTCTATAAATCAATCTATAGTCACAAGTGAAAACTTATTTTACTGACATTGGTCTGATATGGAAGTGTGGTAATGAAACAATATACAATATGTGATATAAAATATTGTTTCATTATCGGTCCTCAATGATCATCATTATACATGCTCAATTATAAGCTATGAAATCATCATCTCTGCTTGAAACACAAAACTAGAGTGTTGTAATTCTTCTATATAAAAGCTTCATATCCATATGAGCAGCAGAATCACAAATAAATGGCTTCTGAGCATAGTCGTGCATATCTCACATAAAGAAAATTGAATAATTTCAAATTTATGAGTATGCATATATGAATAAATTAGCATAAAATATGCATCAACCAAAAGAAATAATCAACAAAATACATAAATAAATGCTCAAAATATTATGTAATTAAGGAGAATAAACATTAGATACTCCAGAATGTTATCCTACTCTCCCACTAATAAACTAAATTAAAAGATTCTTTCAACCCCATGTTACTTAACAAGCCTCAAAATCCATAGGGCCAATGCCCTTTGTCAATGGATCTGCAATCATGGATTTCGTATTAATATGTTCAATGTGAACATCACCATTTTTGACCCATTCTCTAATTTTAAAAAACTTGAGATCAATGTATTTTGCACCACCTGTATTTTTGGTACTTTGTGAAAAGAATACCGCTGATAAGTTATCAAAGTATAATCTTATTGGCTTAGAGATAGAGTCAATAACCTTAAGCCCAGAAATAAAATTCCTCAACCACTTGACATGTGCTCCAGCCTCAAAGCAAGATACTATCTCTGCCTCCATAGTCAACGTGGTAACAAGTGATTGCTTTGAGCTTTTCCATGATATAGCACCATCTGCAAGCATAAAAACATAGCCTGAGGTTGATTTCCCTTTACCCATTGTACCAATCTTACCTGCATCAGCAAACCCAACTACTTCCAAATTCTCTACCCTCCTATAAGTTAACATATAATCTTTAATCCCTTTTAAATATCGCATTACTTTCTTTGCATCCACCCAATGATCACGACCAGGATTGGTAGAAAACCTACCTAACATATTCACAATATAAGCGATATCCGGTCGAGTGCAGATTTGAGCATACATTAAACAACCGATAACACTAGCATATGGAACAGTCCTCATGGAATCTTTTTCAATCTCAGTTTTGGGACATTGTTTCTTATCAAGTTTGTGACCCTTACAAATGGGAGAAACACTCGAATTACAATTTTGCATCTGGAATCTGGCAAGAACACGATCAATATAGGCTCTTTGAGACAATCCAAGAATATTTTTGAATCTATTTCTCTTTATATCAATTCCTAGAACCAATGAAGCCTCCCCAAGATCTTTCATGTCAAAACTGTTGACAACATTTTCTTGGTCTCATGAAGTAAACTCAAATCACTACTGGCCAATAAAACATCATCGACGTATAAGACCATAAAAATAAATCTACTCCCACTGACCTTGAAATATATACAAGAGTCCACTGTATTTTCCTCAAAACCGAAAGAACGGACCTCCTCATGAAAACGCAAGTACCACAGGCGAGAGGCCTGTTTTAAACCATAGAATGACTTATACAGTTTGCAAACCAGATGTGTTTTACCTTCTTCCACAAATCCTTCAGGTTGTTGCATATAAACCTCCTCACAAGGTTTTCCATTCAAAAATGTCGTCTTTACATCCATTTGATGTAATTCCAAGTCGAAGTGGGCTGTGAGTGCCATAATAATTCTGAAAGAATCTTTTGTAGAAATAGGAGAGAAGGTTTCTTTGTAATCTATTCCATATTTCTGTGTATATCCCTTCGCCACTAGTCTAGCTTTAAATCTTTCAATTTTTCCTTCAGCATCTAACTTCGTTTTATACACCCACTTGCATCCGATTGGCTTGAAACCATTTGGAAGTTCAACAAGTTCCCAAACTCTATTCTGCGCGATCGAATCCATTTCTTCTCTCATAGCAGCCATCCATTTATCGGAGTGTGGACTATTAATTGCACCATAAAAAGAAATAGGGTCTGATACATCTCCTACATCATAATCGGTCTCTCCTAAATACACATAAATATCAGAAAATGTAGGTTTCCGTTATCTTTCACATCTTCTTAAAGGCACCCTAATATTGGAATTTTGTGACTGAAAATCAGAATTATTGCGCAAGGATTCATCAAGAGTTTTTGCACCCTCCTCAGAATTTTCTGCAAGCGGATTGACCTCAATTTTGTTACCCGCTCCCGCATCACCACTAGCAAAACCTGAGCCAGTACCATTACTAGAGAAATCTGCAACATCATATTCAAGAAACTTGGTTGTCTGAGACTCAACAATTCTTATACATCGCGTAGAATAATAAAATCTATATCCTTTAGAGTGTTCAGGATACCCTACAAAGAATCAATGGGTAGATCTTGGATCAGTCTTTTTCTCAAAAGGATTAAAGATTCTAACCTCAGCAGGACACCCCCAAACACGGAAATGGTTCAAACTTGGTTTTTTTTCAGTCCACAACTCGTAAGGTGTTTTGGGGTACAAACTTAGATGGAACTCTATTTGAAATGTAGAGAGCGGTTTTAATTGCCTCACCCCAAAGGTACACAGGTAGATTCGTCCTACTCATCATGCTTCTCATCATGTCTTGGAGTGTGCGATTACGTCGTTCTACGACACCATTTTGTTCAGGACTTCCAGGCATGGTGTATTGCGCCACTATTCCAGCCTCCTGCAAGTATTTAGCAAATGGTTCTATGGCTTGACCACTATCCCCATGCTTTCCATAGTACTCGCCGCCTCGATCAGATCTCACAATTTTAATGGTGTTTCCTAATTGTTTCTCCACTTCAGTTTTAAAATTTTTGAATTGTTCTAAAGCATCTGATTTTTCCTTTATTAAATAAATAAAACCATAACGAGAAAAATCATCGATGAATGTAAGGAAAAACTAGCAACCACATATTGTAACTGAATAAGGCCCACTAATTTCAGTGTGAATAAGTTCCAGAAGAGTTGTACTACGGATTACACTCTTTCTCCCCAATGCAATCAACACATGTCCCCAAGTTGCTGGAATCAAGAGAAGGTAAAATTGCATCTTTTATAAGTCGATCCATCCTTTCTTTGAAAATATGTCCTAACCTTTTATGCCATAATAACAATGACTTCTCTTTGACTAGAGGCCTTTTAGACTCCTAACTTTTTCAACATTTGAAGCATATATATTTTCAACAGAAAGACATAGTCTATACAATCCATTATCCAACACAAAATCACCAACCACATTGGAATTCAAGAATAATTTAACTCTTGAGTTTGCAATATTAAATTCAAAACCAGCTTTGTCTAAAACGGGAACAGAAACCAAATTGCGTCTGAAAGTTGGAACATAAAATGTATCATTTAGAATAAGTTCATAGCCGGATTCTAACTTTAAGGAAACTACTCCAACCAATTTCACTTCTACTTCAGCATTATTTCCGACCTTTAGTATTCTCTCAAACTCCTTCGCCTTCCGTTTGCTTGTAAAACCCTGTAGGGTATAACAAACATGAACAGTTGCACCGCTGTCAACTCTATTAAATAATATATATTGTGGTATAAGATCCTGTTGGGGCCTTCCTCTAACACCTTATGATTTTAGAGCAATTGGTTACTTAACATGGTATCAGAGCCCGGTTTAGGGAGGGACTTAGGTTCGAGTCCTCCCACCCCCATTTATTTAATTTAAATATTTGTTGTTAGTATTGGTATTAGTATTGGTATTGGTTATGGTTATATTTGTTGTTGTCAATCGTAGCGAAAAATATCGTACTATTGAGGGGGAATGTTAAATAATATATGTTGTCGTATAAGATCATATTGGGGCCTTCCTCTGACACCTTAAGGTTTTAGAGCAATTGGTTACTTAACAAAGCCACCAAGTATTAGATGGAACATCTACTATATTGGCTTCGAAGCAAACTAAGGCTGATGGGTTACCTTTTTTCTTTAACCATGCTATGAATCCAGCACAGTTTTCTTAACATGACCATCTTTATGACAAAAGAAACACTTAAAACTTTTCTTCACACCTCCACTAGGTCCTGGTACATTTTTTATGGTGTTCTTATTCTTTGAGGCAATAATATGACCCTTTTTGTTACCTAGAAATTTCTTTGAAACAGTCATATTGGGCTTCATCTGAGATCCATATCCAGTGTTACCTTCAGGATGAGAAACAAAAAATACAGCCTCACTCTTTTCTTTCTTTAATTTTTCTTCTTCAGAAACACATTTGGATATAAGATCCACAAGGGCCCAGGATTTACTTTGTGTGTTATATGCAGTTTTAATCTGGCTAAAAGTTGATGGAAGTGTGTTGAGAGCATGAAAAATTATAAAACTATCCGGGAGAGAGATTTTCCGCTCTTTGAGTTTAGTTTGAAGCTGAACCATTTTTAAGATATACTCTCTAACTCCTGTTGAGTCGGCATACCTCATCCCAGTCAATTCACTCATGAGAAATGAACATTCAGCATTATGAGACACCTGAAATCTTTCTCCAACGGCATATAAGAACTCTTTAGCTGTAGCGGTCTCAAGTAAGCCACTAAACAAGTGTTCAGATATTGACCTCTTTATAGCCATCATACACAAGCGATCAGACTTATGCCATTTGTTAAAGAATTCTTTCTCAGCTTCAGTGCTGGCATCAGTAAGTTCCGTAGGTTTTGTGTCAGACAGAGCCAAGTCTAAATCAGCGATACCCATAGCAAACTCGATATCTTGCTTCCACTTCTTAAAATTTGTCCCCGTAAGCATCTTAGCAGAGTTGTTATTAACAGCAATGGTTACTGTATTGCATAACACATTATTAATGGGTTGTTAGGCAAAACATAAGAGATTCTTGACTTAACTGAAATAAAATCACAAATTCAAAATGGTATGTTACTTTGGCAACAAATACCGATTTATGTAATTACTTCATGTCAAGCCTCAAATGCAAGATTGCAATAAACTTCATTATAGTGTTCAAAATGTCTAACTCCTTTGGGTAGAAAGACACACTAGATTTATATTAGTCTTGCCAGTAATTTTGTCAAAGTGAACAATAATCTCCTTTGGGCTGATTATTGATTACCTTGAATACAAAAAAAAATCCTGTGAACTAACTTAAAATAGATTTTAATAGTTCAAAATGACGAGTTACTTTGGTAACTTCATCCAGTATAAAATTATTTTAACACAGAACATCAAAATATTTACCCATTAACTTTTATGCATCTTATGTATATATCTACTATTTTCTTTTTAATATCTGATAATATATTGTGTTTACTGTTTATACCTTTTCCCTTATAAGATCAGTTATTAGTAAGGTGTTACCATTCAGCTGAGATATAAAGCTTGATGTATGCCCAGGAATGATCCAGACATCACATTAAAATTTAAGGTTACTAGATCACTTATTTAGAAAACTTACAGGCTAAATAATAATCAAATATGTGGAATTACATATACAAAAACAATATGTAAAATTTCAGGACTATAAATCAATCATAACTACAACTACGAATTAAGAAAATCAGATGACACAAAAGGATTATATATTCATGTAAGTTTGGCTCTGATACCACATGTTAAAAAATAACACAAACAAACATATATAAGTATAGAACACCTTATGAATAAACAAACATACATGAGCATATAACTCACCTGATTCAGACATAGTTGCAGTAGTTTAGTGCTGGCGCTTTGCTTGATCTTCCTCAACCTTCTCATTTCCTTATCAGGCAGAAATGAATGGATTATTCTGACGCTTGGAGTGGTTGAGGGGACCTAGCTATATATAACAAAAATGTTACCGGGCCATCCATTAAAGCCCAAAGAATTAATTTTTAGCCCACACTTCTGCCAACCATACCACCTTTGATTAAGATGCACTTAATCCATAATTTATATATCACAACATTAATATGCAATCTGAAAAGTTTATCTCCAATGAACTATGTTCCAACCCTTTTAAGAAAAGGGACTTTATAATTTATGTTAGCCCACCGTAAGTATAATACTTTCTAACATACATATTCTTCAATCTTCTGCAAGCCACCAATAAATTACCTACAAACATTCAATTTCTACGTGGGCATTTCCATGGAAGAGTGTATGCTATATATCCATATTGAGTAACATATCAACAATAACGATGCATGCAAGAAAAAGGTTTTAAGCATAGTCAATGTACATGGACCCACGAGAAACGTCTATATCATCTACTTAAGCCTCTCATTACTTAGACTATGTAGAAGATAGAGTACACAATTATTATTGGCACGATTATTTTTACTACAGATTAGAACATATATGTATATCATGCAATATTAGTGTGTGGCTTTTCTGAAAATTTGTGATTTTATAAGTTTATGTGAATTAGAGAATGAGTATATGATCATACTTGTTCCAGTTTGATGAGTCATATGTGACTTATTATATGTTTTGGATCGATAAGTAGATCCGTTTAAAGTTACCGATAGCGTGTTAGAAAATCTTTGGTTTATTTAAAATGGTCAAATAGAAATTTGATAAATATGTGAAAAAATGAAGCTTCTAGTATAAACTTGTATGATACGTGCTAAATGTGCCTACGTGTGTTACGTATATGGTAGAATTAATTGCAAATAGAAACAATTGTTTTGAATTGCATTTTTATGTGAATATAGTGCTTTATTAGCCTTTAAATATTCATGTAAATTCATGGAAATGTCTTTTAATTATAATTTTTTTTCTAAAACTTATATAAAGTTATTATAGACTTTATTAAAATATTTTAAAAATTTATTTTGGCAGTTTTCTATTTTAAATCGAATTTACAAACATTTTTGCATTTACCGACCGCTTATCTTGTAAAAATCATATAAAATAATCTACTCGCTCAAAAATTATTTTAAAAATATGGGCAGAAACCTAATTTCATCCTACACATTTTTAAAATAATATTTTAATTATTCTCCACTATTTTGGGCCCGTTATGTATTTTACAAAACGTTTTTCAGCTTATTAAGCAAATTTTTGAAACAAATATTGTAATTGTGAAATTACAATCTTGCCCCTGATTTTATTTAAGAAAGCAATAGCTCTCTTCTCTTTCTCATTCTCTCATTTGATCTCTCCCTCTCGGTTTCTCTCTCTCTCTCTCTCTTTGTTCCTCTCGGTAAAAACATCATCACCACCATCTTCTATTTTCTTTGATTCTTAGCTAAAATCAAGCCCTCCTTTCTTTTTATATCTAAATCTTGGCTTGTATGTGTGTGTAACTATGTGTATAGTTCAAATTTTCATATGGTTTAAAGAGGGTTTGATGCAAAATTTTCTAAAACTTGATTTTTATGATGAAGACATGTTGAGTATGGTGTTTTGATTTGTGAGTAGAGCTCCCGTGGAAGGAAACCCAAACTTTGGGCACCTCGGGGCTTTGCCACCGCCGGCCGTGAGCTCTTGGTGAGCCGGTGGGATTAGGCAATGATGAAATTGAGCCTACAAGTCTATTTACATGATTATGTGATGCTATAAGTTCATTTCGAAATGATATAAGTGATGCATGTTATGTTCATAAAGGTTTCTTGAAACCCTTAAGCATGTTCATGTTTAGATTAGTATTGATAATTGTTTATGATATGATTTGAGTAGTGTTGAATGTTGTTGATGATAGGGAAGGATGCATGTGGAGTATTTGATTTTAAACTAAATTTTTGAGTTGGAATTATTTGATTTAATTCAGTGCTATGCTATTACATGATTGGTGATGATTGTTTAACATGATATTATTGCTTGTTATATTGGTTTGAATTAGTAATAAATTGATGCATGTCAATTTTCTTGATTTTAAGTTGAATTTATAATATGTGGTTTGATTTTCTTTGATATAATTCGAATGGAATTGAGATGCAAAGCTTCAAAATTAAACTTTAATTATATAATAGTTGCTTGTTAGGTGACACCTTGATTTATGAATTTTATTTCGCAATTATTTGGTTTAATTCGAATTTATAGAAAATTTTGTGGTAATTTAGTAAATTAAAAAGTTTTAAAACGAATTCTATGAAAAAGAGTTGATATAGATGTTAGTAGACCTTGGTAATGATACTAAAGAATGATGGATTGATTTGTAGTAGATTAGAATGATTGATAAGAGTTTTTGGACCTATTTTTAGGCCTCTTTGGTTCGAATTATTAGAAATAAAAAGGGCTTAAATTATTGTCATCCTAAATGATCTTGCATGCTTGTCTTAATTTGGTTATATGGTCATATAAATGATGATATGATGCCTACTTGATGCATGTGCTTGGTTATTAATTTAAAGTGGTTAAAAAATCATGCATGCTAGGTTAAGTAGAATTTAAATTTGGTTGAATTGTAATTTGGTGTGGTTTTGCTATTTAATTCGAAATAAAAGATTAAAAAGTAAAAAGGGATATGTTTTGATGTTGGTTAAGTTGTTAAAATGTTTACAAGGTGTTGAAATGAGTAATGTTAATTTTTGGACTAATTTTGGAACCCCTTAGGTTCGAATTTTTGAAAATAAAAAGTGAAAAATTGACTTTTGTGAATTGTAAAGTCAATTAATGGTTAGTGTTGATCTTAGTTTAGTAATGTAGTATGATTTGATGTCTTGTCTAGATAATATGAGATGGTGAGCAATTTGGTTGATTAGTAAGTCAACTTGGATACGTGTTTGACTTTGTTGGACCAATACTTTAGCTTATGAATGTTAGTTGATAAGATTGTTACCTAATGCCATGCTTAAGTGAAAATGCAAGTTTTGTGATCATACATGTAAGTAATGCTTAGGATAAGATACTCATGTGTCTATTATTGTGGTAAATGTGTAGAATGGTTAATTGACTTCAGGTTGACCGTTAGTGGTCATGAGTGATTACATTATGCATTGCATGCTTAAGTTAGAGTTGTGAAATGATTTCATGATCAGTATTGATATTGGATTAGTATGAGTATGCTTGTATGATTGTGATTGGTTTTAGTGTCGATTTAAAATCGACTAGTTGGTCAAAGTACAGCGGAGATGCTGCAGAAATTTTGTTAGGATTCTTTACGGACCTAACATAGTTTGGCTAGCACTCACTTGTAGATATATGTGATTAGTAACTAAGTGACATTCGATAACTTTTTTTTTTATAAGTGATCCAGTGAAGTAGGT
>PHNY01187296.1:5107-17364 GCA_003724115.2 Anethum foeniculum | reverse complement strand
ACTGTCACAGCCGTTCTTGCAGTGAGGACAATTGTGTAAAATGGGAATGTGCTCTAGTCTTGTATAGGTAATATATATCATGCACATTCTCATTAACCAGAAGAGAGTGAGTGATAATAGAACAACCTGATCTGTCTTTTCTTTCTCTGTAAGAAAAACAAATAACATTCAGCTTCTTTGTTTTTAAAGCCAGAACCATCATTCTGGTAGCTGTAGTATTCAATTTACTTGTATAAAGTGAATTGAAGTATCTTGTATGTTCTTGTTCTTTACATTTCCGCATGCATACACAACACACACAACCACAGCAAACAGACTCAAGAAAGCTCATATCTAGTTTTATTTTTAAAACTATCCATTCACCCCCCTCTGTCTAGTTACTCGTGTTACTCATAGTTAACATTTTGAAAATAAACGATCCTAACTATCATCAAATGAGTTCCTAAGAGATCCATCCTTATCTAATAGGTATGCAAGACCAACATTTATTTTAATCACATTTTGTACAACCAAAAATACAAGGAACACATCTCTAGCCACAAAGAGTCAAAATTTAAGTTTATGCCCGGCTACCTCCAACTTTACTACTTGAAGATGAAACTGAGCTTTACAAGTCATATAATGCGAGAATGCAAAAACTTTCTTAATTGAGCGCCAGTGATCCAAGCACGTGCGGTGCACAAACTGCTGAGTGCCTTTACACATACAGGGATATATCAATTCACCATCAATATCATCATCTGCATGGACATCACATTTGGGATAAATTCGATAACAGGGAACATAACCATCTTCAACATCATTACCATTATTATGATGATCATGAACATCATCTTTTAGTATTTCAGTCTCATCTCTATAGTGATTATCAATTACAAAATCTAAGTCGCTAGGGTTCCGATCATCTAATTGTTGTAGCTGTAATTCACCTGTCATATTTTTAGCCTTATAATTTGAATGAGGAAAATGATGAATCCAAATTGAAAACATTACTAGATCAATGATGAGAATAAAAAAAACACAACATAAACTCCATTTAGGGTTCACATTATCTTTATCTTCAATCAAACTTTCCTGAACAACTTGGAAAAAATAGGATCGGCACTGATTTTATTTGCTTGATATGATTTCGTGATCATTTTCCGTGGCGAAGATGTTTCATTTGAACTATTTGTGAGTACTGCTATGTCAAAAAATAAAGAAAATAATAAGTGGTCACGGTTTATTTAGAATCAATACAAACCTGCAACCAATGAACACAACCTACAATTTCAAAAACTATATTTGATGCCCAGTTATCAATACCGCCACCCATATAAGTTTCCATATAAATTATTATAAAAAATCCAGACCCAAACCCGGTCAGTTTTACCTATTTTCTTTGTAAATTTTCCATTCACATAGTGAGATGATGATCCTTCAATGAAGAAATTTTATCACATCAGAGAACATATGCGGTGGGAATCTAACAATCGTTCGAGATTTCAAGTGTTCTTCTCAGTGTTCTTCATTTTCCATAGATTCCTCAGAATACCTGCATGTCAAGGATATGAGATGTCTGAAACAATCTGAAACGTTAGTTTAAAAATATGAAACTTGGAATACAGTAGCAACTAATGGAATCTTCTCATACCTTCATGTCAAGGATATAGGATTTCAAGTGTTCTTCTCAGTGTTCTTCATTTTCCATAGATTCCTCTAAATACCTGCATGTCAAGGATATGAGATGTCTTAAACAATCTGAAACGTTAGTTTAAAGATATGAAACTTGGAATACAATAGCAACTAATGGAATCTTCAATTATATGCACGTCTGTTTATTTTGTTTACAGAAACCTCTTTCTTCAATATGCTCTGCAAATGTTCATATCATACAGTACGTATGAGATATCGGCTGTCTGAACAGAGTTTATGTGATTATAGTAAGTATCTTTTCAATAAATAACATAATCGTGACTAAATGTTAATCCAATTTGTGATTAATTTTTGTTCCATGTTACACAAATCATATGATGTAATAATTGTAGATTGGATTTAATTTCCTTGTTTGTATCGTATACAATATGTATTATACGTTATATGCAGTTAGAATTGTCCTTGATTTCTAGATAATTTACAAACATGCCATTATGTGTTCTTTTAATTATTTATAAATTATTTATATAATCAATGGTTAGGATTGAGTTCCTTGGTTCTCTTGATAACTAGGATCTCCCTAGAGCCTTACCCTATATATATATATATATTCTCTAAATAATACTTTTATATAAGTTTTATATAATTGTAAAATATTATAGAAAGAATGCCCAAAATACCTACATTTCAGCAACAACGGCCCAAAATGCCTAGATCCGGAAGGAAGGGCCCAACATACCGACAGGACACGCATGTGAGGAGTGCGTGTATGAAATATAAAAGAGACGCATTCTACAAATGCGCATCCCATAATACGCATTGGTGGAATGTGTGTCCTCACTTAATTTTGTTTAAATTTAACGAAGGATACACATTCTCAGAATGCGTTTCACCATACACGTCTATGCTGAATGCGTATCCTATTTATTATTATTATTATTTTTTACTTTTTCCCACTGCTTCCAGATGAATCCAATAGAAGGACACGCATGTGCTACAAGCGTATCACGTGATGCGCATCTTTAAAATGCGTATCCCATGATGCACATGTAATACATGCGTATCCCGTCGGTATTTAGGGCCATTGTTTCTGAATCTAGGCATTTTGGACCATTACTTTTTTAAGGTGGGCATTTAGGGCCATCACCTAAGTATATCTAAAAATATAATTTTAGTTTAATATTTTAAAGATAGCAAAATTAAATACAAAAGATATTTTTTTAAAAAAAAATTGCTTAAATTAGTTTAACTCTTAATTCAATTTAAGAAAAATTAGTTATATTTTTACTATTTATTTTTCAATTTTTTTTGAATTTTTTAATATATTATTTAAATATCTTATATATAACATCTCAATTTTACCATTAGTCAACTGTTTCTTAACGGTAAAAATTAACGGAAAATCGGTCATGTGGTGGTCATTATAAGGGTATAGAAATCAAAGAGATGCATAGTGCATATAATTAAAGTTCTTAGCCCAATCCTGAAACCAATGATGCAAAGTGAAATTAACTCTCAGAAAAATAATAATTTGTATTTCAAGCAAATATGTTGTAATTATATAATTATTAAAAATCATGTCAATTACACGCTAGTCCTTGTAGTTACTAATTAAGATATAAAATATATGATTAAATATATTAATATTTAAATCAAACTTTACATAAAATTTCAAAATCAAAAATATAGATTACTAGGGATGGCATTTTGTTATTTATATTTTAATTTATAAATTTTTAACTAAATTCTAAATTCTTATTCTCGATTTCGATAATTTTTTTGTATAGTTAATGTGAAATATATTTTTATGTATTAATACATCCTACACTATCACCTGTAATTTATAATATCTCAGAAATTATTGACATTTATACAAGGCAATATTAATCAATATTTTTATAAAGCGTAGTATGAATCATAATAACAAATAAATAACAAAATTATATTTTACTTGATAATGATTAAGTGGAAAAAAAATTAAAGAAATAAGAATACTTTGGTTAATGACAATATACTTCATAAACAAATCACTTGGATGATTTTGTTTGACTAAAAAATTCACTATAATTTAAAAGAACCATACAAATATACATAGGTGCTATTTAAGTGAATATAGGATCCTAAAAGTACAAATATAGCCCTGCCTTTTGCAGATTTACTGCCATGGTCTTGACACTATTTTTGGTATTTGATCAAAGTTAAGCTAAAAACAGAGGAAAGAAAATGCAAGGAAAATAAAAGATAAAATAAACATTCATTTCATTTGATTTGATAGCCCTTGAAGAAGAAAGTACATTATATAACCAACCAGTAACACTCCTCTCCGCACTACATCACTGGTCAGGACCAGAACTTATAACTCATCTCTACATTAGGTCCAATCATAATATCCAGTCCGATATTGTCATTCAGCCCAAATCCTGACATTTTCCTCTCCTTCAGAGTATCCTTGTCCTCCTTGTCCTCAAGGATGTAATTTGAATAAAGCTTGTACTTAGCTTTCACCAGTTTGAAGGACTTTGTATAAACATTCTGTTGTGTTCTAGTGAAACCAAACTTCAGTTGCCACTTCTCATCTTGGAATATGTAGGTTGTGATGATCAGATTTACTACAACATTCAAAACCTGAACCTCAACGTTGTTAAGTGTCCAAAGAAGATCATAAATTTCCGTATCCAAGTGTGCACTATGCTTTTTAACCTCTAATTTGCCAGACCCAATATGTAGAAGGCTGTCTTCGTCTGTTTCATTCAGTTTAGCTCTCTTAGTACACGAAGGGATACCAAGAGAGCATGAACCAGTAGCGACATGTTTACATGTATATGTGGTTACAGCCCTTGACAATGAATGGACAAGGCACTTATTAGCAGCTAAGCTCTGTATTTTCTCAAACAGATGCACCAGTTTTTGAACATCAGGTTGCTCTGATGCTTGAAAAATTCAGGCATTCAGGCTCCAAAAGGTGGTGTTCCACATCAAGTTGCAAAGCATATCTAAATGTTCCAGCAGTTAAGATAACTTGGTCAGTACTCCTAACAATAGCATCGTGGAACACACAGCAAGATTTACTCTTAAGTTGCACTCCATTTATATTTCGTAAAACTGTAAGTACATGACTTGTTTCAGACTCCCACATGCAATGCTCATCATCACCACGTCTGATGCATACAAAAGCTTTACCCGCAACAATATAAAAGTAAAAACCAAGGTCAATTAGCCCAATGACGTAAAAATCAATTCCAGCCTGCATAGCTTCCATAAATTCCTTCACCTCTGAACTCTCCGTCAAAACCAATTTGATTGTCAGAACTGTCACAGTCGTTCTGATCCCCCTATAAATAATTGACAAGTGCCCCCTTTTCAAATCATTCCTGTCCTCAGAGGATGAAAAAAATAAGGTTCAGGATGATTCCCCGGCTGCTCACCAGTATGATTTCTTGAAGTGCCCATACTCCTCTTTGATTAGTAATACCCTCACTACTTAACTGGCAGCCATAAATTGCTTTTCCATAATTTTTGTTGTGTTCTGGCAACTTAATCATTGCCTTTCTTCCTTCCACCTACTTGCAAGTGCCCATCTAGCCGCCAAATGGAATGTTTCGGATGCCGATGGGGTATATGAGTGCACCAGAACCAGTAGCTTCTTGTCAAATAATGTTCGGATAGCACTAAAGAGATGGAAGGGGAAAGTCCAAAGAGCTTTAACGATAGTCTCAGAGAAGCTTTTAGTCACAGCCCTAGCTAATTTTAGCATTGTTGAGTTGGGCTTTATGCCTTCTGAACCTATATGACCAAGAGAGTATACACTAGTAGCATCATTTCCTGGCGCATCATCAGTCTTCAACCATTGAAGACTGATGAAAAAGGTAGAATTCCCTCTAATAGTTTTGTGTTTAATTGTGGAAGCGAGATTGTGGGAGCATAAAAAAAATATTCTTCTACATATAAAGAATGGCGCCATTAGAATTCTGACTCGAAAATACATTAGTATTTGTCTTGTTATTGTCTTCATGGTCAAGATATGTCATTTTCAAGGTTCACTCAAGTCGAGGCCGGGACAGATTTATGATGCCATTCAAGAATAATTTTTCTACATCCTTAAAATAATTACTTAAATCAAATGTCAAAGTTTTAAAAAAGGGAACAGATTTTAAAGTAATAAATTTATTCGATTTAAATATTGAGATTAGGTCATTCGTACATCTTCACATAATTACTTAATGTATATGATAATGTTAAAAACTGTCCAAAATAACTCGCACTGTCTCGCACCGAATATTCAAACAGGTTAGAAGCAGGTATAAACATCAAATGTAATTTACAAAACAGAACCACTAAAAAATTTTAAGCAATAAATTCACACAATTCAAGGAATACAGATTAAGCAAAATAAATTCACACAATTCAAGGAATACAGATTAAGCAAGTTATCAAATACACATAGCTACTTTTCATCAAGTTAAATTTATAAATTATACTCTCTACTTGTGTGTAAGTGGTAGGAGCGTTGTTAATCTTCCCTGATTTACACTTTACAACTTTTCCATCTACATATAACTAAAGAGAGAGAGTACAAATTGGACATGTATCGTTCTTTCATTCAAAATGACACATGTCAGACTTTCATTTAAATTTGCACAAATGTTTCTCTCCTTAAACATTTTCTTCACTAAAGTGCATATAAATCTTTTAAATGAATAGTCACTCAATTTGAATGTTCAAGATCTGGTGACCTGTCCAGGTAGCAAAAGTTCGAAGTTTACAATGTACTGAAATTTTTTTACATAAAACTCATACTCAAACTTTAAACAGGTCAGGAGCAACTGTAAACAGAAAAAATAATCCACAAAACACAGTCTCTACCACATTAAGGAATAAACCATCCAATACAAAGGATACAGATTTAGCAAGCTTCAAATTTTTTTTAAAAAAATAGATAACACAAACACATTAGGTCCTCAGATATGCGCTCAACAATCTATTCTTCCTTCACACATACTGTATTACCGTACCACTTAAATTAAGTGGTTGAAACCCTTCAAGTGAAACAAGGCTTTCGGTGTACTTGACAACTGAAACAATTTCTCCAACAGTGGATGTTAGCAGGGGAAACTTCGTAGTCTCTTTCTTTATATATTCATATAAAATGACTCCAAGCTCATAATTTAGGGCAACAAACTGTCCAACAAATGGTCCATCACCCAAATAAAGAAGTATCCAATCGATATTTAAAGCAACCTCAAAATTGAACTTTTTAGCCCAACATACCTTCCCAGATACATCATCCAGCGTCCATAAACTAACAACTGATCCTTCACCAGCCTCGTCTTTAAACATCATAGCAAGAGAACCTTCGAAATCAAAAACATTTGAAATTTTCAAAAGCGTCTCATCTTCGTGAATAGGATACACTCCAAACACCTCACTATGCAAATCGAACCACAGTATCTCATCATTACCATCCATATACAACATCCCTGTTTTAGCATGAACACATTTCGAATCATCACAAGGCCGAATACCACGCAGTGGTTCAGGAACCTCAACATTTTTCCAACAATCATTATTTGCAGAATACAAATCCGCTTCTAATAAAAGATTTTCAATTGCCCAATCTTCATGGGAGAGATACGCAAACACAATCCTAAGAAGCTTATAGTCATTCGAAACAGGGTCAAAACCAAAAGCTAACCACAAAATATCGAAAGATATGTTATCACACACAGGTAAGTGCCTCATCTGTGTAGTAGCCGGATTCAACAAATAAATATCATTAGCATTGTCATCAACAATCGCAATAAGACCATTACAAGTCTGAATAAAACCATCACTAACAATACGCCTACAAGTATTCATCAAAATATCAATAGAAGAAAACTCTGATGGGAAGTCAATACGAAGCGTATACTCATGAGTCTCATCGAAGTAATTAACATGGGTGATAATCTTCATCTTTATCATCAACACCGAGAAATGTAGAAACGCACATTGGAGAGGATTGTTTCTTATGGGAATTGGTGAGATGGGTTTGAATGAATTGAGGGTTTGAAATAATAGAGCGCCATAACTTACAAACCAATTTACAATTACTAACAAGTGATACAACTGGAACTAATAAAAGTACCTTAAAAATGATTTCTTCAGGTAGATAAGAACAACCCCTCCTCGCCATTCAGGTACAACTTTCGTTATTTAGCCCTAAATTGTTGTGACTTGTGATGCGAGGCCCTTTCTTCAATAGTGAGTTTATATAAAAGCTCAATTGGGAATGAGAGAAGAGGAAGAGCATCGGGGGTGTATATTTGACTGGGATTTTTTAAAGATTTTCAATGGATTTATATCTTATTAAATTAGAAAAACTTCTCAATTTATGTCTCTAGATTTTTATTTTTTGTTGTCAAGATGTCTCTAGATTTTTTGTAATCAAATTAACCCACTCAAAATTCATAGGGTATATAATTAAATATAATCATAAAAATTATATTATTAGAAAGTATATTTAATCTATATTAATATATATTTTTCAGTTTTTCAAAATAATGAAAGAATATTTTTAATTTACGGTCAAAGTTAAGTAAAGTTGAACATAAAAAATCAAACATGACAAATAAATTGAAATAGAGGGATTATTTCATAAAATTCAATGTAATTCACGAATTGCTGAATGTCATGAGAATTTAAAAGATTAAATGAAATTCTCTAGTTGAGTACTTATTTAAATTTATTATTTCATAGAAATTACACAAATAATTAGACAATTATACAACGTATACTGTCAACAAATTGTACCGCTATTTTTATTCATAACCTTAGTATTTGTATTTTGTCGAATGTTATAGGATTTTTATGACTATTTTAAAATTTTGAATGAATAATCAAAAATCTTGAAAATTTTCTTAAAATCGGATATTTTTCAGCAGAAGTCACTTTAAGCTCCAGCTTAAAGATATACACAAACAAGCTCGCTTGAATTTAAAATCCTACATATTTAATTTATTTAATAGTTTACTCAAATTACTTAATGGCCTGTTTTGGAACCTGAATTTCATTTGAAATTCTAGAATTGACCAAATAAGCTGTTTGAGAATTTGATCTTGGATTTCATTTGAAATCCAAGACATTCAAATATTAGTATAAACCTGAGAATTTGAAATGACAACTCAAATCATGTCATTTGAAATTCATCATTTGAAATAAAATGCATGTTTCCAAACGGCCTCTAACTTGCTTTCCTAGGACTTAATTTGCGGCACTGAGTTATAGTCTAAAGTTTCAGTTGCTATCATTGATTAGGATGAATTTACAATCATACTCTGAGCTTGGAAATCATATGTACGAGCAGAAATGTAGCAAGTTTTTACATTTCAAACATGCTGCAGCCTGTACAGAATATACATTTACTAAAAGAGCTTTGTAGAGGTTGAAGAAGATGACGAATCCTCTCTGTCCTAAATGGTTGTACCTTTATATAAATGCTCGAATGGGAATGGGAAGCGTCTATAACTGTAAATTGCTAAAAAAAATCATAGCAACGTATAAAAGCATGCTCAGCATCTGGCTAGAGAAAAATGTAGTAGGCCATTCCACGCATGTTCGCTCAATATTTTCAGGTGTCGACACAAATTGGTACCTGAAAAATCACTGTATTTGTTACATAAAAAATCTACTAACTCATTCATGACAAAAGATGAGGTACACAGTCTCTACTAAATACGGAGTTGTTGTCACCCGACTAAGATTTCAAGTAACCTAAATTGATGCGCAATCATTTATAATCCAAAGAATCTAACAGTCCCATGAAAGATCATATGCAAGACCCTCTTTGGTGTATTACTGAAATGCCACGGATATTGGACTGTCTTTATCACTTACGTGGCTCCATATTTTTCAGTTCCTTCATCAAAATATTTACACCAGCTTATTCCAAAGTACCAAAACACAATTTCCTTGTTATCATCATTCAGAGTTACCTCAAAATTGTACTTTTTGGTCCAACTCCCAGAATCATCATCTAGAGTCCCTAAACTAACAAATGATCGTTAGCTGACATTGTCTTTAACCATCATAGTTAGAGATCCTTCGAAATCAAAAACACTTGAAATTTTCAAAAGTTTCCCATCTTTGTAAAAGGGATACACTCCAAACACCTCATTATGCGAATCAAACCACAGTATCTCATCATCACCATCCATATATAACATTCCAGGTCTAGCGTGAACACATATTGGATAAAAACAGGCTCAAAACTATTCAGTGGTTCAGGAACATCAATCTCTTTCCAAAAATCATCATTCTCAAAATACAGCTCCGCTTCTATTACAAAATTTTTTTATTCAATTTTTTTGTATAAAGTATGCGTTAACACAGCCCAAAGAAAGTTTATAATCATTCGAAATAGAGTCAAAACCAAACCCTGAATGCAAAATATATGAAACAATCTGCGAATAATAATCAAGCAATCGATTTGTGATTATGTGTGTGCAGCAGATGTGTATAAGCGAAAAACAGACAATGAATATAAACGAAAATTAAACGAGACAGAAAGGATATAAAATCCGAGTCCAGTGAGCAACTGTCTCCTTAAAGCTTATTCGCCTCTCACCGTATGTGCGAGTCGGGAAGCCTCCCAGGATAAAACGGATACCGGCGAAGAAACGAGACCACACCTTCAGTGAGATTGAACAAAGCTAGAGAACTATCACCGACAGAGAAAACAGAGAAAGAGAGAGAGCGGCTAGGGTTTGTTCTGATGACTCAAAAACCCTACGACTTAATGATAAATATACAGGGACAACGAAACCGTGTGGGCTACTCAATTAATTAATTAAAACTCGTTAATTAATTAATTCTGTTAAAAATAAAATATTAGCAAAACTAGTCTGTGATTAGACGGCCTAATTTTCTGCTACATTCGTGTCCCGCACGTCGCACACGCGGCCTTTGCAAGCTTCGGATTAGCCCTGAAATCCAATGATTTGCACCCCTGTGCGCACGTAAGAGATGAAGCAATACCTTACTAACACATTTGGACACTGCTAGAGTGTTGTGCTATATAAAGCAATGGAAACTCATTTTCCATTTCAATGTGGGATACAAAGTTTCTTAACCATATTTTCACTTTCAAAGGACCAACTTTAGATGATCACATCTCATTCATCCCTTAACCATTTTAAGTGTTTTAAAGTGTCTCGAAAAGCTCTCACGAAGAAGAACACATTTCAAGCGTCACCCGTTGCGCGCATGCAACATTCATCCACTCAAGTACGACTCAAAATGACTTGACAATGTGGGACTAAAACCCACATTTTCCAACAAAATATCCCTAGAATCATTACAACACACAAGTAATTCCCTCATCTCTGTCGTAGCCAGATCTAACAAATAAATATCATCAGCATTCACATTAGCAATCACAATAAAACCATTACAAATATGAATAAAATGATCACCGGTCTAGCCGGACAGTGAAATTATGAGTATCACCGAAGTAATTAATATCGTAAAAGTAGCAAGAAAGATATGATTCATTGTCATTACTTGAAATATGTCAACCGAAATGAGAGAGGGGTTGTTTTTTACGAGGAACGGTTAGATATGTTTGGATAAATTGGACGTTCAAAAGAATACATCTCCATAACTTATAAACTAATTTACATTAAACAGCTAATACTCCAGGAACTAATACAGGCACCTTAAACATGATCTCTTCAGGTAGAAAAGAACAATGCTCAGTCTCCATTCAGATAGAGCTTTCATTATCGAACCCAAAATAGGTGGCAAATGAATATGGAAAAGACGAAGAGTATTTAAATTCCAGGAAAGAAAGAAAATAAAGTTGAATTCAATTTGCATTCCAAACTTTTTAATAATATAAAAGAGTTTAGATATACATATTTTTCAAAAATTATTTGGACCCTGATATCGATAATACTACAATCCTGAGTTTACATCCCCTATTTTGGCCATAAAAAATTATCACTAAAAAAACATCTTTTATGGTTTATTAGCTTAGTTGGGAAGTGAAGAATATGTGGTGATCCATGCTTCAGGATTTAGAAAGAAATTTCTCTATTTATCGTTTACAGACAATAGTAATCATACACATTATTAATGCATTTTACCANNNNTTGCGGAGGAGACTCATAAACAACCTGACTATTTTGCGAACAAGGTAATCTAGCTAATAAGTGAGCTGCCTTGTTTGCTAGCCTTTGAACATACGCTATTCTAATATTATTCCTTCCTGATGGAACAGCTTGACATTCCTCGAAAACTATCCCAACCTCAAGGTGATTCAGCTGATGTCTCTGGAGAGCACGGACCACTGCTTGTGCATCAGTTTCGACTACAAGCTGCTGGTTACAGAAATCTGATGCCCAACTAAGAGCTTCCTTTATGCCCACCGCTTCAGCCTCCAAAGTTGTCACTCTCCCAGAAAAATTGCATGTACGACCACCAAGAAAATGACCCTCATGATCCCGCAATATCATACCAATCGAAAAAGAATCCATACCCTGAAACACTGATGCATCCACATTAATTTTGAGCCCTCCTTCCTCAGGACACCTCCACCTACCAGCTCGAGTAGTTTCAGAACTAGTACTAGTCGTATAAGTTGGAAT
>PHNY01187243.1:4151-14941 GCA_003724115.2 Anethum foeniculum | reverse complement strand
CTTCACTTTCCAAGTGGGATATTCACTTGCTTTCAGCATGGGAACCCTAATAGCCTCATATCTACTAGCACTGTTCCCAGAGGATTGGTTATTTGAGTTCTTTTCAGACATGATTGTTTTTTTTTATCTTAACTGTATGTAAATTAACAGATTGGCTGTGATACCAATTGCTAGGTCTCAAGTATACTGTATGAAAGAATGAATACAGTATAGAATAATCAAATCGATATTAAACAAGTAAAATGATAAACAGTTTTTGTAAAGATGAATAAAAACTATAATAATAATATTAAGTACTCTCTCAAAGAACTTTCAAGTATTCTTGAGAGCTGCTAGGTTACAAGAATAATCAAAACGATTAAAGACGACACATATAGTGTAAACCTATCTGTGTTTATATACTACACAGTTACACAATCAGTTACTACTGATATGATTACACAAGTATGACTAGATAAAGATCATATCTAATAATTGATTGCTTCTTTCCATAAGTTGAGTAACCGACACATCCTTGCAATCTTCAAGATCTTCAATCAAATCAATCACTGATTGATTTGCTGCTTCAACAGAATCTGACAGTAAATACTGATAATAAACACTGGTATCAATACTGATAATAGTCTGTCAAATACTGATGATAAACTCTGATTTGTCTAAGTACTAAACACCAATCATCAAATTATCTAACACTCTTCTATTTCTTCATGGCGGTGATGGCTTTCATAAAATAATTCCTTTTAGGAAGGCAGATAAAGCTTCAACTAAACAAAGGGAGATGATATCATAGAAGGAGTATTATTCATATAAACTTCAGGTTAGAACAAATGAAGGTTAATATCCTCCCTCATGATCAGAACTCTTGGCTAACTATATATTTATATAATTTTTAAGAAATATTTGGTAAATGTAATTATAACCTGTTCTATACAGTGCAGGGATCACTCCACATCTTGGTGGACACCTTTACCAGCAGTATATCGTTGATGCATTTTCCACCATATAGCAAGCCCGATCATGGTGGTTTCGTACAAATTAGACAACTCTCCGGAGTGATCTTTATACCAATATTCGTGATTCTTTACATATAGGAAATTCTGATACTACTAACTTGGGGAAAATTTTCATCGTAGCAGCTGGATTCGTTGGTTCTCGAAGATATATGCAACAAAATTTTCACGATGCATTGGCAGTTTGTCGATACATAGGGCATCCAGATATTTTTCTTACAATGACAAGAAATCCTGTTTGGGATGAAATTACTCAGATGATGAAACATATCCGTGATTGTTCCCCACAGAATTCTCCAGATGTTAAAACTTGACCAAATTGTGGACGACATAAAGAAAAAAAACTACTTTGGTGTGTGCCTCGGAGGTAATAGTCCGACTTTACTAATAAATTGTTCTACATTTCTAACCTTTATAACTGAAATTCCTATATTCATGTAAACAGTCATGTATGTAGTAGAATTCTAGAATAGCGGTCTGCCCCATGTTCATATGTTAATATGGTTGGATTCTGCTTCAAAACGCAACCTTCAATCTAATGTAGATAAATATGTTTCAGCAGAGATCTTCGATCCCAAGGAAGATCCGGTCGTTTACGCTGTCGTGAAGAGTCACATGATACGTGGCCCCTGTAGTTCAGATTTTCCAAATCCGAGATGCATGAAACAGCACAAATGTATTAGACACTTTCTTAAGAAGTAAACTTCTCTTCTTTTTCCACCCTTAAGTTTGTGAACAATAAATTGTAAGGCTGATTTAATTTGAACAAGTAGGTACTGTCCCAGCACTACATTAGACCAATCCGGGTTCCCAATATATCGACGTCGCAAAACCAATCATACAGTCACCAAAGGGAAAGCAGTTCTGAGCAATGAATGGGTTGTTACGTACAACCGTGACTTATTGATTAAATACCAATGCCATATCAATGTGTTGTCATGCACGTAGTCTGAAGTACCTATTTAAATACTGCCTGAAAGGTCATGACAGGGCAATAGTGGAAATAAGAGGAAAAAGGAGATGGAATGATCAAGAAGAAAACATCGATGAGGGTGAAGATGAAATACAATCGTTTTTTGATGGGACATATATTTGTGCAGCAGAGGCGGCATACCATATCTTTGGTTTCAATATTCATTACAGGTCAATGTCAGTCCTGCGTCTTTCTTTTCATTTACCCGAGAAAAAAACTGTATATTTCAATCAAATGAGGCTTTATAAAAAGTGGCAGCTAGAGAGGAGAAAAATAGTCCGTTAGAAGATTTCTTTATTTTGACTCAGAATGATATTGCCAGAAAATACTTATATGATGAGATACCTCACTTTTACGTTTAGAATGAAAGTGATCGCATCTGGAATTTGAGAAAGAGAGGGAAGCAAATTGGCCGCATATCTTATACTCATCATAGTTCCGTGCAACTATGGTATTTGCGTTTGTTGTTGACTAAGGTTCGAAGTACAGCTTCGCACGAATGTTTGCGTACTATTGATGGGAAGATTTTCTCACGTTACCAAGAAGCTTGCAAAGAGTACGGGCTTTTGGACGATGATAAAGAGTGGCATAAAGTCCTTGAACAGTGTGCCACCTGTGGATTTCCACCTCAAATACCGCAACTGTTTGTACATATCATGGTCTTCTACAAAGTTAGTGATATAAAGTTGTTGTGGAACACACATTGGAAAGAAATGATTGACGACATCTTGCTATCTCAACGGAAAGTCACCGGGAATCCGCTTCTCCTACTTAACGACAAACTACTTGAATTTTATGCTCTTGCAGGTTTTTTTTTTCAATTCAATTTATTATCCCACTATTTTAATGCCTATTTTAGATAACCCTCTAATTCATTACCTTTTTCTAGAAAATTCACAAATTGTTGAAGTCAATTGGTAAATCTCTTAAAGATTTTCAGCAGATGCCTCAACCACCTAATACATATCTGGATTTTAGTGATAATAATTTGGTTGTAGAAGAAAGAAGCTATGACATTGCAGAAAATGGAAAAAGAACACGCGGAGCTCATTTCCAAATCTAATGAGGAGCAGTTGAAAGTGTATCACTTTGTCATGGAATCTGATACAAATGAAAAAAGTGGTTTATTTTTTTTGTAAACGGGAGTGGAGGCTTTGGTAAGACCTACCTGTGGAGGACAATCATTTCAAAATTGCGATCAGAAAGTAAAATTGTTCTTCCTGTGGCATCATCTAGGATTGCAGCAACGCTTATGCTGGGAGGTCGCACTACTCATTCCCGATTTAAAATTCTTATTGTATTTGATGATTATTCTATGTGGAATATCACATAAATCAGACACTGCGAAATTAATTAAAACTATAAGCCTTATCATTTGGGATGAGGCACCCATGCAACATCAACATTCCTTTGAATGCCTTAATGGTTCACTCCGTGATATCATGAAATCTGTCCATCCAGAGCGGTTCCACATGCCGTTTGGAGGGATTACGGTGGTCCTAGGTGGTGATTTCCAACAAACTCTCCCAGTCATTCCACAAGGAAGCCGTGGTCAAATTGCGTCAGCTTGTATTAGCAAATCCAAATTATGGAAAATTGCAATAGTTTTCAAACTCATCCACAACGTGCAGATCACTAAAGGAAGAACTGAAGCAGAGGTAGGATCCTTATCCAAATTTGCACAATAGGTATTTGATATTGCTGATGGGAAGGTACATTGTCAACAGAATGACTCTGTTCCACTTCAGGAAGATGATATTTTTATTCCTCCAGATTTTTGTAATCTTCAAGGTATAAACTCGGTTGATGAGATGATTGAAAGCACCTTTCCAGGTTTCATGAACAATTACCAAAATCCAGATTACTTGAGTAAGGGGGCTATATTAAGTCCTACAAACCAGACGGTTGGAAATGTCAATAGTGCCATTGTTGACAAAATTCCAACTGAAGCGTACTGTTATTTCAGTGTTGACACAGCTGAAGATTATCCAGGTTCGCAGCAGGATCAGATGCAACCTTTTTCACCTGAATACCTTAATGCTGTTAACATTCCCGCTCTTGCTCTTCACGAATTGAAACTGAAAGTTGGGGTTGTGGTAATGTTGATGCGAAATCTTAATCAAATCTTAGGATTGTGTAATGAAACGCGAATGATTGTAACCAAGTGCCTTAAACACTGCTTCCAGTGCGAGGTCATCCCAGGAACATTCAAAGGCACCAAACATTTCATCCCGTGAATGGAATCTCCAACTGAAACACATTTATTGTTCAAACTGTGCCAAAAGCAAATGTCCTTCTATGACGATTAATAAAGCCCAAGGACAATCTCTTGAGAAGGTTAGTCTCTATCTTCCAAAAGCCGTGTTTACTCATGGTCAACTTTACGTAGCAGTTGGTCGGGTGACATCTCCGGATGGCCTGAAATTTTTCATTAATGACGACATTGGGAATCCAACTTTATAACACAGAACATTGTGTATAAGGAAGTGTTTTATAATGTACATGGTAGTTGAATGTGTTACTAAGTTCACTATGTATGCCTTAGTACATTGTTGTAAGGCACAACTTACTTTGTAGTACTTTTGTTAATATATGGTGACCTTTCATTTTGGTACAATATTACTCTTAAATTTGTGCACAATGTCCCAATTATTTTTGCTCATATATATGAACTAAATTTGGGCTCATCATAATTGTTAAAGTTTGGATCAGCATTTGGGCTCATCATTTTGAACTAAATTTGGAATACCAACTTTTTCACATCATAAAATACTTATGCTATGTGAAGTTATAATTGCTAATATGTCCTACATATTTTATTGATTTCAAAGATATATTACCACACTATTACCTTATTCATATCAAATTCCATAAAGTACAACTATTAGTCTTTCAAAACAAGTTCATATTAATCAAATAGTGAAAGTACAATAATTGAGGAGATTATAAACCTACTATCTATTATTTTACCACACCATCCATATCTGAACAAGCACAAACTTCTTCCATCCGGAGTCCAACTTGCTGCAAGTAAGAAAATCTTTAATCTTACCTCCTCTTACAAAACTGCTTCATCCTTCTTCTTTTTTTTTGTAATTTCATCATGTTATGTATGCTAGGTTCAATGTCTTTTTACAAGTATCAAAGCTTGATGATCTTGAACGACTGTACTGAAGAATGGAATAAACGTGTTAGAGCTCAGTCCATTTAGAAAGGAGTAAATTGAGAAACAGGGGATCTCCGAGGATATAACATCCTATTTGTGGATGACTCTGTAAGAACCAAACTTCCATAATAAGAGCCCATGTAGTACAGTTATATATTCCAGTCCTTTAAATTATTAATCATTGTTTTAATTTGTTGTAGAGTGACCGAATTCATGCCTTTATAAGTGCTAAAATTGGAGAAAATTTGAGGCTGACCTCACAGAGCGAGTAGTCTATACAGTGAAGAAATTTAAAGTTAAATTTTGTAACGGTGATGAGACGAACAAGGAAATTAGGAGTGAAAAACATATTTTTTCAGTAATGAAACTAATGAAGAAAGATGAGATTCCTAGGTTAAGTATTGCACAGTACAGCTTTGATTTGTTTATGTTGGAGGATTTACCAACAATAAAATCTGACAACCGTTTCTTAACCGGTACTTCATTTAATTTCAAACTGAAGTCAAGATTTATGTCCACCACTTACAAATATAAATATTTGCTTTCCTGAATAGATGTCATGGCTGTTATACAGCAGCAACCAGTGAAAACAACTTACATTAAAGACTCGCAGGAAAAATCACATGTCCCTTTCTCAATATCAGATGGAAAGTAGGTTATCAACATTTAATTTGTTATATATATCATAATATTACCAGCATTTATTAATACTGTCAACATTTCACCTTACTATTCTCTGCAAAAAAATAGGAAAATCATTAATGTAACATTCTTCAATGACTTTGGAGATTTCCTCATCAAGGCCTTGGACACAAAATTGGAACAACCTATCATAATTACTATATGTTGTGCAAAAGTCTGTGAGTGGAAAGGTATGTCTACTTTTTCATGTTTTATGAGTACTATGGAAGGTCATGATAAATATGTTCTCATGTTGTAATGAATTTTGGTTATAACACTCTTCTAATGAATATTGTACACCTATTTCCAATGCACAAACATTCCCCTTTCAAGACATAAAAACAACTTCATTCAAATTTAGGAGAAATGCAACCAAAAGAAATGGCAAACAGACATTGTTTACTACATTTTGAACATTTATAATGGAAAATTAAAATTACTCAATACTCAGGAAATATATATTGGGACATTGCAAATTGGAGGGAAACTGAGAAGATATTCAACTCTCACCAAATGTAAAGATACCTACTAAACCTACACATATGACATCCAACAACCACATTTAATACATATATACTTGCTTTAAGTACAAGCAATAACCAATCCATCAGTTAATACCTTCTAAATTTGAAGAACTCAAAACTACAACTATCAAAAATGTCAACTACCACATGTGAAACCCTAAGGAATGTGAAGAAAGGAAAAATTGATTGGAAGATAAAATGCAAAGTGATCAGAGAATGGAGATGTGTTAGTACCACATGAATGATCTTTAAAGGATGGAACATATTACTCCTTGATGCCAAGGTACAGTCATACTAATCTATAGTTCTTTTTAATGGCATAAAAGTAAGTTAAATGAAATATATTTGTTATATCAAAATTGTAGAATGGAAGCATATGTCCCTGCCACCATGGTTGATAGAATGTTGAGGATTCTACGAGTAGGTAAAATCTATTTAATACTAAACTTTGAAGTGAAAGATTATATGGAAAAGGACAAGTTCAGACCTGTTCAGATGGATAAGAAGATTGTCTTCAAAACTGAGGCAAAAGTGAAAGATATTGCTTAGAGTGAAGTATTCATCCCTCATAACATATTTAATTTTTATGATTTTTCAGACCTCGAGAAAATGGCATCCCAGTATTACAATTTAGTTGGTAGACATGGCTATCTTAACTTATTGCAGTGTATTATCCACACTTTTAATTGAAATAGATTCGTGAAATTTACATAAAAATGTTCTATTAGATGTCGTAGGTTATCCAAGATCTAGACCGATTAAAGGTGAAGCTATCGCAACAAGGGAAACCTTTCCTAAAGTTCAAACTTTCTGAAGGGAGGTAAATATTAGTAAGGACAAACATATTTTACACTTCTTCAATTACTCACTTTCTAATCCTTTAACATTGTTGAAGCAAAAAAAAAAATCTTTGTCACATTCAGGAATTCAATGGCTGAAGAATTTGCAACAACTGTTGAAACTATCACAGAGGAACCTATCATACTGATTATTGCAAGTGGAAGGGTGTTAAAATGGAATGGTATTCACTATTTCTAAGAACAAATAAATCCCTATGCTTCCACATATTATAGACATATTACAATTAATGTTTACATTACTCACCCACAAAGTTCTACTTAAACTACGACCATCATAGCTTCAATCGACTTCGAAAATTGTAAGGCAATTTTTCTATGAAAACTATGAATTATAAGCTCAATACGCAATTTTTATATGAAAACCTATAGTATGACTCTTACATTAATGTTAAACTACTTAGGTCAAAAGGACCAAATTTTTCACAGAGCCAATTCTCTGTCAAGAGGAAAACATACCGTCACTGTACCCTCCTAGAACTCCTAGTCTAATTAAAACTTAATAATTGTAATGTGGTAGATGTCACTAATAGTAATATCCTACAGGTTTCATATCTACGGTTCAATTTCTGATTCAACTGATCCAAGTCAAAGTGTTTTGTTGGACAGGGAAGTAAAGACATTGCTAGAGAAAAATGTCTTCAGTCTTGACAAAGAGGTAATCCTTAATTTCCTGAATCGTATAAATCTATGAAACACATTTACTAAACAAATTCCTTATTTTATAAAACTGATAACTCCTTTACTATAAATTGCAAGGATGATTCATCCCCCCCTCACTGATCAAAAGTATTTAAGCACAAGACTACACTCTAAAACTTTTGATCAAAAAGGAAAACATAGACGTCAACCATAAAATTTATGAAGTCAATGGAATCTTCCTTTGTTGGATATTTAAACAAGAGCTCTTACAAGAAACACTCCCTATTCCTAATTCAACTACTTCCACAACTATGGTAATTTTTATAATTCGCAAATTCATATCCTATCATTATATTCTTTATGACTTATCTCCCGCATGACAGCCATCCGGAGCGTCAGACCACCTTGACGACATTTCACAACTCCGAAACTAAGGATAAAAGATTAAGTTGGTAACCAAGCAATACTTTTGTCAACCATCCACCGTTTCTAAATTATGATCTCTACTTTTGTGAACTCGGGAATAAGCACAGAAGATTTAGTTAGTAATTGTGGTCTCTACCTTTCAAATTTTTCAGTACTCTCTATAATTATTAAGCACTCTGTAACTTATGTATACTATTGTAGCAATACTATCCATACAATACCTCCTAAATAGACTAACTAATTAGAAGCACCAACAAACCTATCAAACGATATAAACTTAATAAAATCTTTAACAAACAGCACACAAAAAATTCCCTTCTCACTTCATACTTTTAACAGAATAAGTTCATAGGAAACTAAATTCTTTAAATTGAGTAAATAAATAAAGAATAAGTACGAAAGCATATACTTAGATATAACTTAAACCAGACATAAACCATTCAGTTGACAATATATCAGCACAACAATAAACCATTTTGTAGCAGTAACAACCAACATATTCAACTTATAACAAAATAGATAAAAATTATCCATATATCAATAAGTAGTAGAATTGGATCAATTATTTATGCAACCGTGACATTGTTCTTCACAAAACGAACATCAAAGTTACGAATAGTGTCATTTATCCACTTGAACACACAAATATCACCCTCTTCAAGTTGTAAATTAGTCCTAAAGGTTATCCAACCTTCATTGATGGTAGTACGCCTATGATTACGTCGATGGCGTATCTCCAATTTCCAAAAGCGCAAGCCAACATAAGCAGTGATATAGTCCTTTTTGTACCACCTCCGACAAAGCCTACTATATTCCACAGGGATGTCCTGAAATCAGGTGTTTTAAACACTACTGTTAGGAACACAAAATATAACATAATTTTGCTATCTAACATGTAGGAATATTAAAGTATCTGCCACAACAATCCTAATACTTACCGCACCATATTCATAGTGAGAAGCTACTTGAAAAGGCTATACGACAATCTGGAAGGCAACATTGTGAGCTTCACTGATTTGACCTGAAACGCATAAATAACAAACTTAATATGAAATCTTCAAATAACTAAAGAAATAACTAATATGTGTACATCTTACCTAAAGTTGGAGCAATAGATTTTTCAAGCAGTGAGTCATCATGTTAGGAATATGTTGTAGTCTTGATGATAAGTCTCCAAAACACCTTAAGTAGATTAGTTAACATTTTCATTTGTAACTTCAACAGATAAGCATTCTACCTTATCCGTTGAAAGTGTAACTTATTCTTATTCATAAGTTTGCAGCACATTCTGTGTACTAGTTTAGCTGAAGTAGTTTATAAGTGGAAGTCAATTCGAAGTCATGTTGACTAATAGCAAGATACACAAAACAGGTTGGTTAAGTGTAAATATTCAATGCCTTGTAATTTTGTGTAAATGAAAGAGTTTCAACTGCTAAGAAGACAACTTCAACGGATAACCAATAAGCTTTAACGGATGACTCAACAAAGCTTCAACGGATGTAGACAAGCATCAACGGCTATCAGTCTTGGTTTCAACGGATGTAGACAAGCATCAACGGCTATCAGTCTTGGTTTCAATGGATAACCCTAATGAAGCCTCAACGGATGACACAAGCAAAACTTCAACGGATGATCTACTATTAGCAGTTGATAGTGACTTGACAGAGGCTGACAGAGTCACATGGGTCGATAGTATACAAAAGGAATGTGGAAGCCTGTTTAAGGTTTTAGAGGATCATGAAGCATTTCCATTTCAGTGCAAAACAGGAACGTTCAAAGATGATGTATTCTTCCAAGATTGCATTGAACAGAGAAATGAAGAAGCATGTGCTTGGACCTAACTAATTAGAATATTGTGTATTTGTCTCATTGCATATGTATCTTGGTAGTATATAAAGCAAGTGTAGCAAGCTATTTAGACAGTGATTCAGCATTGTAAGAAAAACTCTGTATCTAATCACTTGTAAGCAGCTGTGTACAACTTTGTATTATAGAGATCCCCATTAATACATATCTCTGGTGGAGAGTTAAATCCACCAGAAAGTTTTTAAACTTGAGTTTATTTACTTTGATTTGCATATTGTAGTTATCATCTTTTAACTTCAGAAAAATATCTAAATTCTATTCAACCCTCCTTCTGTAATTCAGTTGTAGCATTGTTGGGAACTAACACATCAAAGCCCCTAACGGAGAATGTGGACACACCATCATACTTAAACACCAACATGTTAAGTTAATTCAACTCTGGAACATTTAACATATTGCAGATGCTGACTAGGCCTTGAATACGAGATCCAGCAGCAGAACAACTTCCTACTATCTCATAACCTTTGGAAACTTTATAATACACTTTTGAAGGTATACCACCATCAACAAATTCGTAGAATTCCCAAAGAACAACCTATACTGACTCAAGGAATACACAATGAATACATAATGAATAACTAACAGTGCAAATTAAGTTACAAAAAAACCACTTACAATTGTATCAGAGAGTTTGCGTCCCCAACT
>PHNY01187141.1:18920-31179 GCA_003724115.2 Anethum foeniculum | reverse complement strand
TTTTTTATACAAATATTAAAAACAGGGGGTAAGTTAGTCATTTCACAAATGAATAAAATGACTCATGAATATTATAGCCTTGTTGGGCTATTATATATAGAATAGATAGATAGATAGATATATATATATATATGATATCTAATAGATAGGTAATAGATAGATTACTATAGCCCTCCTTCAGGATTCTAGAAGACTTGTTAGGCTGCATTTGGTTTGTTTCAGTGGTATGAGGTAAAGTCTAAATAAAAATTAATGCTCACTCCTTTATTTCACTAAGGAATCACTAAGAGTCTTTTGAAGATGCTCTTAAAATTACATATATTATCATCTCTTAGTGACATATCATTTTCTTCACTCTGACACCCTCATCTCCTTTCATGTCCCTTCACTTTCATTTCACTCTTACTTATATCCCTTCTTAGACAAATAAACGCAATATTTATAATTGGTGCATGTAAAACCCTTCAAGTTAATTAGCAGAAAAAATATTACGTTAAGTTTCATTAATTAAACATTATGTTATGTCATGACCTAGATGTACAAGTGACCTAAAAATAAAATACAAATCGTGGAAGTAAGTTTTAGCATGTTAAAGATTCCAAGATAATTACTAAAACACTGGGACAAAGAAATTTGGGGGGGGGGGGGATAGGACGTTATGAGGATATATTGATCATAGAGATTATACGTATATGCGTTCAAGTATTTAAAATAATAGAAACATAAAAATAGAATTAATCACAGACAGTATAAAACCTGAAGTTCATAGTCCAATGCAGCAAGATCACTTTTGAAGTCAACCAATTCATTGTCCTTTTCTTGCAACTGCAAATAACAAGATGAGACTTTAGCACCTGCTCTATATTTTTCATAACTGAAACAGCATTAGGAACCCTATTTACCACTTCCTAGTTTTCTGGCATTCCTTTCTCAGATCCCAGTTCTATTTTTTATATGAAGTATATATTAATACCATACATGTTATGTAAGTAGAACCCAATCTTTGGGTAATTCTGCAATTATATAAAAAGAATTACTTAAATAAAACATGGAATCTTTTTGCAAACTTGGATTTGCTTACAGGCGACTGCGTACAATTTTAAAAGAAGGTAAATACTAGGGATGAGTTAAGAGTACCATATTTAAGGTCAGTTACTTGATTGCACTTGATTACAGATACACATATCAAGATTTCGTGATGGACGAAATGTACCTTAATAACAAAAAATCTGCAACCATGCAAACTGTAGGATTATAATTTTAGACTCAGTAATCTCTGCATTTGTATTGTATACTTTTCTTGTTTTTTAGAATGGTCAATTACGGAAATATAAATACTCACACACCCTACCTCCACTAAGGTTCTAAAATTGACCCTATTATTACCAAGAGGTAGGGGTATCTACAAGCCGAAGGATTGGTGTCCTATTATGTCGTATGCAATATAAAAGTGATGAGCACATTAAACAATCCATGTGGCTGAGAGCCCTTACAATCTTATACATCCCCCTTTTAGGCTGTATCTACCTCTTCCCTGACATACACAGTTTATCTAGATACGTTCTTTCTGTTTTTCCCAGAATTAGAGCAAATATGAATAAATAAACGTATTTACTTGGATAGTATTGGCCAAATTATTTCTAGGAAAGAAATGTAGCTGTTTGGAATGGGAGGGGAATGATGAGATTGATTGAACACAGAGACATTATAAGTTAAACTAGATTACCATAATTGTTTTTGTGGTTCCAAAAATGTATAATTATCAGGGCACAAACAAATCTCTTTAAATATCAAGGATAGTAGTTGGTATTGCAAACCTGTCGCTTCAGAAAACGATTATGTCGATTGGCTTCACTTAGCTTAGAGATAAGCTTTGCTCTCTCAGAATCAGCCATCAGTGATTTTAACTGCGAGGAACTGGAATTATTAGCTCAAAATATTAACAAATAAATGCAAACCATCCATTAGCGAGATAAAGACTTTAAAAAAAACAAAAAACAAGTTCTGTTACGGTATCCAGAGAATGAAGCAAGGACATCAATGATTCGGAACCCAGGTAATGATTAAATATATTCTTCTCTGCTCATAATTGAGATTTATTTAGATATGTGATGGTAATATTTGATGTACGTAATAATCTGAGTATTAGTTGGCAGGGTCGTATTATGAGGATTGTTTATTATGTCTAGGAAGTTTGCGTATTGATATCTACAACATTTGGGGCGACCAGTCTCCTTTATCCTTAAAAACACACCTAATCATCACATATAGGAGAAACTTGTAATGTGATCAATTTTAAAAAAGAAAATCCCTCTCATTACTAATTTACAATTAGAAACTATGAAATTTTTCCTTTTTATAGCAGTAAAGAAGTCTTTAGAGTGCTGGGATTTTTATAATTGATCTACACAAAATCATATTTTTAATATCTTCACTTGCTGTCTATTATTTTAGTTCTATCAATCTACATCTTGCATTAATAACTCTATAGACCTGTAGAGTTTTTCCAGGTGCAACCAAAATTAGGTATACCACATATGAGGGTATAATATAAGCCCAATCATAGCATAGTACCAGTCGACCGACTAGTCATCAAAGTCGACCAATTACTCAAGAATTTGCAAGTCGACTGATCTAGTCTACCCTCTCTAACCGACTAATCCACTAGTCAAGAGAAATGACAACAATGGGTGGTATCCAAGAGACCACCACTCTCCACAAACACACAATCCAATCTTATTTCTTCATGCCTTCAAATATACAAATGGCTTCCTATTCATAACCTTTACATCAACACTGAAACTAAAACTGAAATATTATTAATTCCAACAAATCCTATTCATTTCTTTAACTGACACATAGATTATTTTTCAGATTCTGTAACTGATTACTTATTGATTGTGTTTATTGAGTTGCCTAACATTACTCGTGGGCCAAACTCGAACCTTTTCCTAAAGGTTCAAATGAGAAAATTGCTCCATCAATATTATTTTTATTCTTTTTCCTTCTTTTTCTATTCCAGAACCCCCGCCTCTCTCTACCAATAAATTTCTAAATTCCTCCCAGTCAAACTTGAGTCCTCCGCCCACACGTAACTATGATACCATGAAGTTTTGTTTTAAAAAATCTCGGTATCATAGGAAAAAATCTCCTATATATAAAATTGTGTGTACACACAAATCACCCACTATTTATACATACTCCACCAAAATTATTTTAGGTACGGGTGTGCAGACGAACCGCTCAACTGCATTAACCGCTCGCAACCGAACCGTGTTTTGCGGATAATCGCGAAACATGGGTTGGTTGCGGATGAAAATTTTAGTAATCGCTTATTTGCAGTTTGGATGCGGTTTTATATTTTAGAAAATCGCAACCGCAAACCGCCAAATATATATTTATAATAAAATATATTTTATAGTATATAAACTAATAATAAACACATTTATTTTGTTAAATTTTTTATTATTTAATATTATAAGATTAATAAATTAACACTACTTTTGTTATGACTTAAACCTAATCCATTACTTGTCTCAATGTTCAAGTCCAATTAGTTAATTACCTACCCTCTCAAGTCTCAAACTCTTGCTGCGCTTCACTACATTATTTATTATTAGCAGTGTTAGGAACAACAGGATAGCCAAGCACCGGAGTTTGAAGGAATCCTACAATTTATATTAGTTTTTACTCTATAGCCAGATACTTTGTATTTTTTTATTTTTAATGTTAACTTATCAAGCAACTGGAACTTAAATTTATTAATGTTTTGATTTTATTCTTTTTTTGTGATTCTTAATATTTTATATTAAGTGGTTGAACCGCAAACCGAACCGCAATAACCGCAAATTCGCAACCGCAATTGATGCGGTTAATCACAACCGCAAATGCGGTTGCAGATGGAAATTTTCTAAAATCGCTCTTCGCGGTTTGGTTCGACTTTTACCCCAAAATCGATTCGAACCGCGTACACCCCTCATTATAGGCAAGAGGACCAATCTAGATCCTGAAAATCAGTCATTACATGATTTACCATCCTAGTTATCAGCTATTAGAATATACACAAATCAATCTAAAGATATTTACAATTATAGCAAATATTCTTTCATCAAATTTTAATATTTCTACAGTTTCATAAACTGAACACTTCAATGATCAATTATTGCATACATGACACATTAAAAAAGGTAGCTCACTGGAAGTCACACCTAGATAAAAAGGTTCATGACTTGATATCATCTCAGTTTTAGCATGTCACATTCGCCTAAAGCAAGATCCTTAATGAGATGCATGTTTTAGCTTCAGAGTGAGACGCACGGAAATTGATGGATTAATGGCTTGATGCACATAGAGCCAAGCAAGAAGCATGCGAGGCAAGCGTGAATGGTGAGAGAAAATCCCCTATAATTAATGGAATAACTTATATCATAAATTACCAGTTCTCAAGTAATTATTTTGACTTGCTTCTTGTTAAGCTTCCTAAATGCTCTGATTGGTTGAAAGGGGAAAAAGTGGAGTGAATTTCATAATTTTGTACTACTTGGGCATTTAGAATAATTTTCATTCCATCCTCCATCCGACACACATAAATTTAAGGAAGAGGTCGACCCCACCAAATTAAATGCTCACGGCCTTGACCAACCTTATATGAGGAAAATAGCCCCTCAATTTCTATAATCTCCTTTTTTTTCCATCCTTCTCTTTCACCTTAAAGTTTTCTTAACATATCCATTCTTTCCAACCAAACATAGCATCAAATATATATGTGTATATGTATGCATGCATGCTTTCAAATGTAATCATCACTTTCAGTCATGTGGCCTGACTTGTGTCTTATGCCTAAGCAGACTAATAACTATAAAGTCATGTGCCTTTCCTCGTGTCTTCTGCCTAAGAAGGCTAATAATTTTGCGCTTCATACTTTCAATAACTTAAAAGGTGGGAGACACATGATATCAATTATCACACACATGTAAACGTAATAGCATATGTAAGAGCACTGGATTTAAGGTTTCCGTAGAAAAAACATAATCAGTTTCATTTATTACAAGAAACTTGGGAAGGCTAACATTGTACTCACCTCAGCACTTCTTGATGGTTGTGAAAGAACCTCTTCCATATCAAACTCGTCAACATGCATCGGATTTGAATTATTTGCAGCTTGTGGAGATAAATATTCGTCCTCCAGAATAGAATGTCTGCAGCATGTTTGCCAAGAGCTATGGTGAATAGACTGTCTTCTCTTGGAATACTGGTATTTGTAACACATAATTTTAAGTCTATCAAGGTATCCCACATTGAGCTTCTGCGATGGCCGTAAAATCCATGGTACACGTTTTTTAGAACAATGATTGCAAGAAGTGAAATAGAAAATAATAAAACCACATTTCTGACATAAAGTTTATATGTTATATTTTCTACTGAAGATTAAGATGAGATTGCCTCATACAGAAGATTAGTATCAAATTCCCTCCGGTAATACGTATAGAATAATTATTGATAAGAGAATTATTTTTTACTGTGACTTCAGAGTCAAAGTAGAAATTTACTACAGCTTTTTGTTTGTGAACTAACACAATTCTATAACTCCAGATACATCCTCTCTCTTTTTGCTTAAAGATTCTTAATCTCTCTACTCATACAGAACCCAACAACTATTTATATTGTATATGAGTCAACTGAATCCAAGCACTTAAGGAGACAGATTCATACCATAACTCAACAGGTTGGCCACAAAAACTTTAAGATAAAAATCAAAGTAATTTAGTTAAAAAGAAATGGAACTAGCAGAGATTCTAAAATAGTAATAGAGTATGAGTGTCCTGAACATGATAAACAAATTATCAAACACTCAATTTTGAAGTGCAATTGTGCTTCTTTGAGATACTGAATAAACTACAGACAATAAAAACGCAATCTGTTGATAAATTCATGAAACATATACGATATATCTAACATAATTCTTTCAATTTTTTCTAAAGTTAAGAATTACCTTGACAAAAATATTATTTTAGCCGGAGGAACTGTATGACAATCCATGATATAAATTCTACTGCCAAACAAAGAATATTTCTACGTCAAACTCCCAAATAATAAAAGGACTTACATATATCTTAATAGAAAAGTTCCAGACTACCTATATAGCATATAGGAAACATTATATACCCAAAAACCAAACGACTGATGCAGAGACAAATCGAATTACAAACCAAGAAACAACAGCCGTGGCTTGAGCAAAAACCGTTCTTCACAAGGTCAGTACTGCAATCACATTCAGCTGCAATGTGTATAAATAATTAATCGTATTGAGGTGCAAACTATAACAGACTCCAAAGCATTTACTTCCTAAAATAATTTGGGAACCTGTAAAAGATAGCATTTTCAACTAAATTGAGACTGAAAAATGCCAAGACCCAAGGTAATTTTATCTTTGCAAGATTTCTTTATAAAAATAAAACATTATATGGAGAATTAAATTGCTCAAACACATTTATGTACTTCAAACAGACAATTAACCAAACAACAAACATAAACATTTCTACATGAAACTACAAACAATGTTATTGAACAAAACCTACTGTACACAGAGAAACAGATAAAATTTGATGATATGTATATGCATAATATATTGTAAATACTTACTATAACAGAGCAGATGGTTCTTGCAAAGCTGAATGTTGGGAGCCAAGAAAAATGTTTTGTTTTGCAAGCAGTGACTGTAAAGCTCTCACACAGTTTGACTCACATTCTGCCACGTGGAACAAACTTCACTGGATATGGTTGGACTGAATTTTGTACTCCCATGTAGCCCATTTAATAAGTTCCAGTAAAGCCCACCATGATATAGCCATACATTATCTTTACTAACAAGTTATAACCTCCTATTAGGGCTGCATATGGTTTCAAACCGACCCGATCCAATTCAACTCTTTTTTAACTCGAAAAATCAGATCCAATACAAATCGAATAATAAATAATTTGTTATTTATTCAACGGAAGGTAGATAGGTCGGGTATGGTCTACAAATATTTGTATCTAACACGATCCAATCCGATTTATTAATATGTCACTTTTAATTTTATATAATTTTTTTAATTTGATATGAATTTACATCTCTTCTTATATTTTTTGTACTTGCTTATTGCCCGTGCATCCGCACGGGTTGTACGTTCTTTTTATTCGTGTATTTTTTAATAATTTATAATAATATATTCAAAAATTTAAAACATTATAATATTTTATAGAAATAGTAAGAACACGAACTATATAAAAAATCATGTGAAGATCGATAATTTAGCTGGGAATATAATTTTGATCAAAGTGTTTGTTAATATATTTGAAATTAATAAATAAAATATTAGATTTTGTATAATGTACTTAAATCTACTAATATAAATATTATATATTAATTTATTATTGAAAGTTGATATGAGTATTAGATATTAAATATGTTACTAATAAAATTTTGAATTTATAAATAATAAATTTAAATATGTTAGTAGAGAATCGAACTTAAACAAATTTATGGGGTTTGCTTTGATTTATTTTGACTCAATCTTTGAGTTCTAGAAATCAGATTTTAACGATTTTACATCCCACATGAAACTCACGAAATATTTATTAATTTAGTGATGATTTAAAAAATATTATTTACGTAAAGTTTTTTAGAAACGGAAGAGAAAAAACAGTAACAAATTTTGTATTAAGTACTCTATTTAATTTAGGATATCTACTTAACTAATATATTCAATTTAGAAGGCCTAGTTTTTGTTTAGATTATGAAAATAGAATATTCCCTAATTTTAGATCCAACGGCTATCATCTATTTTATTTAAGATCCAACTGTTCTTATTATATTGGTAGTACAGGGACCAAATATTTAGATAAGATCTCTCCTATTCATATTATAAGGATACAATTATCTTTTTTTCTCACTTCCAGTATCTATAAAGATTGTTAATTAATGTACTTGAATTTTGTTTGTACAATAAATGGTTGCTATTTCTTACATTATTCATTTTCGTTTATAGATGTATGGTTACATTTTGTGCTTGTGCGTATTATTTACCATAGAATATGTGTTATTAAAATTACAATGTTAATCAAATTTAAATATTCAAAAAAATCAAGTTTAAATATTAATCATATAATAGTAAATTATACTTATTTTAGTTTGTTTAAAATATTAAAATAAATGATAATATATAATATTAAAACTTTTTTTATATAATCATTATAACTCATTCAAATCGACCCAACCTGACATAAACTGATGTATTATAGGTAAGGTTGGATTACGAATTTATATTTTACGAATTGGGTTAAAAAATTTCAAACTAATCTACCTGAGTCTACTTGGGTGGTGCTATTAAAACACAATCGGATCAACTCGATCCATGTGCGGCCCGGATCGATGTACATGTCCCAATGTATAAAACTACCTTTCCGTCCCAATATACATGTCCCTTTTGNNNTATTAAGAAAATGATTGGTTGGATGGTATTTTCAATTAAATACTCTCATTTAATACATTGAAAAGTGAGAATATAGTGTAGTTTTAGAAAGTCAAATCTTGAAAAGTGAGAATATAGTATAGTTTTAGAAAGTCAAATCTTGGGAAAAGAATAATTTTGAAAAATTGTCCTTAAACTTGTATTGAAAGAAGAGAGGAAAAATAATTTGGGACAATTTTTTTTGTCAAAAAGGACATGTATATTGGGACGGAGGGAGTATTAAATATGAGTGTTTGTCTAAGGCCTTACGCAATAATTTATTTATTTATTGTTAGAAACAAGCTAATAATACATTTTCTATGAATTAAGCTTTAAATGATTGCAACAACACCTGCACAATAAATAAATTCAATTTAAAGATTTTATCCAATATTTTATTATTCGTATATAAATTCTAATATTAAGTAAAATTAGGAATGACGGGTCAGATCGGGATTGGCATAATCCAAACCTGGTCTTTTCCGTACTTAAATTTGTTCTTAAGACTAAAATCCATACTCGATTTAATGAATTTCTGACCGGATTTAGATAATATCCAAATCCTGAACTTTTTTGAATTAAATTTAGTTAATACCATAGATCCAAAAAAAGGGGGTCCAATTTTTAAAATAATCGAGTAGAATTTAAAAAATACAAATCCAACTCCGTCCCACCCAATTCTCTACATTGGGGGACGGGGGCTCGACACGCATTTTAATGCTCCTATAAAGTATAGTTCCCTAAATTATTTTAATTATTTTTTCCTTCTAAATAAAAATATAATGTTTGAATTTTTATTCAAAAAAAGAAAATTTTAAAAATAAATTGTGGAACTATACTTTATAATAGCCTTAAAATACGTGCCGAGCATGAGAAAAAAATTGTAAAGAAATGAGTGGGACGGAGGGAGTAATTGTTTTTTTTAAGAGTGAATTACTACATAAGATAAGAATAAGAAGATTATATATAACAATAAATAATAATAGGGTCCTGTCCCTGACAATCGATTGTCAGGGAACATTTAACTAACAATCAGTGTTGTAGCCGTTGGATCAACGCTCCAACGACTACGATTTAAAAAAACGTTTGATCGATCCGCTATAATTTTTAGCGGATTGAAGTTTATCCGCTAAAAAATTTAGCAGAGCGACCCGTCACTCCTCTAATAGTTATAGCGGAGTGACGGATCACTCCGCTAATATTTATAGCGGAGTGGCTTCACAAGATCAACTGCAGTACTGATATTACATTGGTAGTTTATATATTCTACTATTAAACTTCTTCAATTGGACACTGCTTTTCTTGTATTCAGCACACACATGCATGTACGTGGCCACATGGATTGATTAACCAATTAACTAGTTTCATGTACAGATATCATATATAATACATACAAGTAAATAAATACACTTGCAAATTTGCAAGCAATGGGTGCCTTGCAGGAGTATTGGACAGAGAACAGTACTGCTACCATTAGCTAGTAAGCATCTTATCATTCACCTACTACTAGACCCTATATATCTAAATAAACAATTACCCCAAACTATTGTTCAAGTACAAATACTATTTTATCTCCGAAAGATCAAAGGAAATTGGAACGCATAAAGCTAATACTACAGCTGGAAATTTGGTGAAGCTGCCCCGCTATAAATATTAGCGGAGCGGTGAACCTCAGTGAGCTAAAAATTTTAGCGGATAAACTTCAATCCGCTAAAAATTATAATGGATTGTCTAATTTTTTTTTTTTTAAACCGTAGCCGTTGGATCGTTGATCTAACGGAACGATCCAACGACTACGAAGCTGATTGTTGGTTAAAGGTTCCTGACAATCGATTATCAGGAAATATAACCCATAATAATAAATGGACAATTCTCTTCCCACTCCAACAATATTGAGCCGAGATATACTGGTGGAATAGCGAAATTCGGATATGGAACAAGCGGATGGCAGCACTAATATCACGACTGTAATATCCCGTACTTTCAGAATTTATTATAATTATTATTTGAATGTTTTATGTGAGTTTTCCAATTTAGAGGGAATAAAATTATGGATATTTTATTCCTGCGCGATGTTTATTGTTCTTAAAATGGTCAATGTGTTAACTAGTAGTTGGATATCGATCATTGTCAATATATTGAAAATATATATTACTTTTATTATTTCAAAATTATATTAAAAGCCAATCAGTTTATCAATATCAGTAGATTGAGTTCGTTTTAAAATTTTAGGGATCGGGTGGATATTTTATCCGCGTCAAAATTTTATTTATTGAAAGTATACAAATATTCTATGTGGAACTTGCATTATTTGTGATTATTTAATTATGTGTTAAATACAATATTATGTGTTTAAATTAATTTAAAATGATTTTTTGTTCAAAAATAGTATGTAATAGATTTTATCTGAGGTCCTGTAAGGACCAGAATATTTGTCTGATAATTGTTACGTGTTTAAATTTCAATAAAATGAAATTAAATGTGTGGTTGGACTCGTTTAGAATAGCGTATGGGTTGCTTGTGTGTTCCGTCTCGTTTTAAGAGAGTTTGAATATTTTACAATTATTTTCGGGATTTATTTCTAATTTAGAAAAATTTTCAATTTAATAAAAAGTCTCGGACCGAGACCCTACCGGGACGTCAATCCCTGCAAAAATTCTACTTTCATTTTTATAAAATTATCTGTGTATCGTTAAATTGAATTACAGGGCTTCAATTTACCGTAATTATAAATAGTGAGAAGATTGTTTTTAAATTTTATAAAAATCATAATCAGTTAATAATATCAAAAGTTAGATAAGGTTGATTTGTTCTTGATTCTTCAATCTGCGATTACGATTGATCCTCAAAGCCGTTTTTGACGATCTAATACTCAAATCGAAGCTTTCAATGAGCCTGATCTTTTGACACCAACCTCATGATTTAAGGTTGAGTATTTATCAAATTTCAAATTTGTGTTTTTGGTCGGATTTAGTTCTTGAAATTCAGGTGATTATTCAACGTTTTTTTATGGTAGATATAGCTTTATTGTGAATTATGGAATCGTTTTACATGAGTTTTGTTATTGTTTAATTGCCGGATTGATTTGGTCGTGTTCTTGGGTTTTACCTTTTTTGATTTCAATTTTTTCTGGATTATTGTTGTTTAATTGTTGAAATTGATTAGTTGAATGAAGTGTAGAGGTTAGCAGCTTTGTTTTCAGGTATCGTTTGCAAATTATGGTTAAGTTTTCGGGGTTGGCCGGTTTTGGTTCAAAGCTCGCGGGAGTTAATGTCTGTTGGCCGGAGGGAGCGTTTTCAGGCGTGTTAATGGCTGTGATTATAGCACCAAAGTTTCTAGGACGCTACTATACGATTATGGTGCGAAAACTGTTGATGTCAGTGATGTTTAGGGTGTAATCGGGGATCACCGGAACCGGCGAAGCCGCCAGATTTTGCCCAGAATCCGGTCGGCGTTCGACCCGGTCCGTTTGTTCTTGTTGACCCGTCTACGACCCATTAACCCGAATTTCATAACCCGGTTTTGATCTATAAACCCCCAAACTGAAAACAGAAATCTGTTTCTATGATTTATTTTTAAAAATAAATAAAAAATCTATTTCTTTATTCCAAAAATGTATTGTAAATTCAAAATTTAATTTGGTTAATTATTTTAAATAATTAACTAAATTATCTAAATTCCAGAAATTATTTCTGTATTATTTTCAAGTATTCAGAATTTGATTTAAGTATTTGTAAATTATTTTGATTAATTATTTATTTATTTAA
>PHNY01187114.1:970-12274 GCA_003724115.2 Anethum foeniculum | reverse complement strand
ATTATTTATTTTTATAAAAGATACAAATAAATTTCTAGATTCGAATATCGCCAACAACAAACATTTATATTATTATTTATAAAAATACAAATAAGATTAATGATTCAATTATCATCTATAATAACTAATGAGATATAATTTATATTTTGATTAATCCTTCATTTTATCCTTACGATCATAGCCGTAAAATTTTACAAATTATATAATCAGAATAGTTAGATTTAAATACTAAATACATAAACAATCAAAGTTCCCAAGCTCGAATTTCGCCAACAACAAATATTTATAATATTATTTATAAACTTTCGAGCTCCCCAGGTCCAAATCTCATCACCAACAAATATTTATGTTATTATTTGTTTTTACAAAAGATACAAATAAACTTCGAGTTTCGAATCTTGCCAACTAAAAAATATTTATATTATTATTTATAAAAATACAAATAAGATTAAAATTATCGACCATACCCTTTGGTTGGTATTCATATCAAAATTATTCAAAATGGATGATCATACCCTTTGGTTAGTATTCATATCAAAAAAATTCAAAATGAATGATCTTAACTAAAACAATCTAATCCAAATATGCAATTTGAGTAAATATATCATATAACAAATAATATTAATGAGATAGATAAAATTTTGTTATTTTATCAGCATTATTTTTTATATATAGTTTTTTCGATTTAGTTTTAATAGTAAAATATAAATTGTAATATCAAATTATGTTGGTAAATAATTCATGAATAAAATTATGTTAAAAATTAACGTTCAGGATGCCCATCGAACGATATTGCGTATCACATTTACCCGTATAGTATAGTTTTCGAACACTTACACAAAATACAAAATTTGAATCTTTCAATTTTCAAACTTCACCTTATTACCTCACAACTTAGGACAAGCACTTAATATAAATATTCTTTGTGATACCCTTTTGCTAAAAATGAGGAGATATCCATAAACTGAGTACTAAAGTAATCCGTAAATACTAATTAAATCTCCAAATAGTTCAAACCAATAAATAAGAAGAATCGGAAATTTAAATAATTACAAAAATATTAAATAATGCTACAAGTCCATAAGTTCCATTGAATGAAAATTTATGGTAGCTTTCTATGTACCTGCTAGAAAATAAAATGGTATAAGTTAAATAGTCACTACGGATTGGAGTATAATTTTTTAAAAAAAGAAGATGAAGTATACATGATATTTGACATGTTATAATGAAAGATAAAAGTTATATTTAATAAGGTTGAACCAACAAGTGTTAATTATATTTCATATTAAAATTAGAACAAATACAGATACAAATACATATATCATACAATATCATAACGTGTGTAACAAATCAGAAAACATGTGCGGCATATACAATCACAAATTAAATCAAATTTACGTACATCCATGTATCTTGGAATAAATATAATAATATATGTATGATTTATTATATTAAATAATATAAAATATAAAAATTTATCTAACAACGTCCAAAATAGTTTAAATAATAAATTTATTATATAAATATTTATACATAAAATTAAATATTAACAAATTTTATAGTAAAGTATGTGTAATACGGGTATAATGCTGGTTCTCAGTAATGATTTAAATCTTATCAATGATATACTAATTTATAGGTTAATTGATTTTATATAAATTTTAATTAAAAATTTCATAATAATATTATAATTCTATATTAAATATATTTAATATTTTATTATATATTAAAGAACAATTTAAATAAAAAACAAAAAATATCAATAAAATCTCGTGCATCGTACAACGTACAGATTGTAAAGCTAGTATATATAAAAACATGGGTTAACTTTCCGTCAAATTCGGACATATTTTTGTAGCGAAGAGACCAACAATGACCAGATTAGAAATCTTCGATTTATTTCGAGCTATTCAAAAGATAATCAATTAATTTCCTTTTACAGTTGAGCATTGTTTGAACTTTACCGCATCCTGTTCTAGACGTTTTATGTTATACGTACTCTAAATAACCCTTTGACCATTTTATTCAACAAGGTTGGGCTAAAATTAGAGTATTTCTTTAATTTGATTTTAGACTAATTTCTAATACTTTTTTAAACATATTTTCTAGTAATATCAATAATATAAAAAGACTTTTAAAGTAAATTAGTGTCTATTCTGAATATGACATCATCTTTGAAAAGTTATTATGTGTTAATAGAAGAATTAATACTTCTTTGTAAATTTGATGACACAAACATGCATTATTGTACATATACAGGAGTAAGGAGTCAGTATAGAAATGCACCCTAATTATACCATTAATTCTGCAGACATATTGAATTCACGCAAATACATAAACCATACAAAATTAACAATTTATAGCTTCCTGACTTGAATCAGCATCTCTCATTATCAGCTACAAAGTCCGATCATTTTTTCTGTTTTCACAATTCAAACCCAAATAAGAATCAATATAATTAGCAAATTAACAGTGACAAGGATCGTTCAACTTCTACTTACTAGCTAGAGGCCGTACCAAATATTGCAACGGATTGACAAGATAGATGCATATTTGATTAACTAGGGCTGCAAACCGAGCTTAGGATTTAAACCAGCCCGAATCCAATTAAAAGAGCCTAACTCGATTTTGTTTACGAACAATTCCGTAAACATTACGACCTTATTATACGTAATAACAAAATCTGATTGATCAGAATGTAGATGATACGGAAATAATACAAAATACATAAAATAGAGCGATTCTCGATAATTGGACTTAAATTTCTCTGAATTCCCGATATCGTAAAACATTCGAATCTCGGAATTATATATAAAAATCAAATCCGGTTGAATGGAATATACACTATACGGAAATAATAACGAAACATACAAAATAGAGTGAGTTTTGATAATTGGAACTTAAATCTCGCTGAATTCCCGATATCGTAAAACATTCGAATCTCGGATTTTTAATATGCATGGAATTGCTAGAAGATCTTGTTATATAAATTGTAAGGTGGATTTGGATGCAAATGAAAATATGTAATCCGGGGAGAATAATTGCTCAAACACAAAAATAGAAATAAAAAATAAAAAAGACAGCTGCAAAAGAAAAGTACAGTAAATGGATTAATCATCAACCATCTTTACTTTTTTACCCATGTTCAACCACCACTCATGCAAACATCTACAATCAGTAAAACCATCGTCCAATCTGAACCGTTGAAAACAATAAAAAGAGACCTAGTTAAACCTACACCTCACAAACACATGAACAAATCCATGGAATCACCATTTTCTTACACAGACTACTTGTCATAGTTGTAAGTATGTGATGTCTATATATGATGTGTACATGAACATATATACATTCACCCTTATACATATAAAGAGTGATTCAAGGTTATGGAAAGCTGAAAGCAGAAAAACATAAAAGTAAGAGAGCTAGCTAGGTAAGCAAAGCACAAATATACATACAAACATACATATAAAAGATTATCAGTGTGTGTGTTTGTGTGTGTTTTCTGCAGTGATAAAAGAAGAAACTATAGTTACATACATAAAAATAATCTATATAAAAATGGGTAGAGGTAGGGTTGAACTTAAGAGAATAGAGAACAAAATCAACCGTCAAGTAACATTTGCAAAGCGTAGGAGTGGGCTTTTGAAGAAAGCTTATGAGCTTTCTGTGCTTTGTGATGCTGAAGTTGCTCTTATCATCTTCTCTAATAGAGGCAAGCTCTATGAGTTCTGCAGCAGTTCAAGGTATACATATAAATATGAATATATAGACACAATTTTTATTTTATTTCTTGGGTTTGGACTGTAGATCCAGATTGTTGGGTTTGATGTTTTAATTTTTAAAGAAATGTGAAATTTTACTTTCTCTTTTATTTTTGCAGTTGATGGTTTTTTTTTTTTTTACCATTTTCATGAATGTTTCAGTGCTTTTAGAACTTTGTGCTTGTTTTTTTGTTAGATCTGCAAGAGGAAACCTGGAAAAGAACACACATCATATTCATTTTTAATACATCAGTAATGCCACCTATAATTTTATTTATGTCATGCTCTCCTAGTCTTGATTGTTTTTGAAATTTACATATTACTGTGCTGTTTTTCTTAGTTTGGTTTGATACACATGTACATGTTCATATTTTAAGTAAAGATTGAATTTTTAGGGTTTTTTCTGGCTTTTCTGCCTTGCTTAGTTTTGTCTAGTGAGGATCTGATCTCACTCTTTCCAACATATTTCTTTTTTCCTTCATCTTTAATCAATGGTTTTGTTTATATATACTAGTACAAACCATATTAAGTCTTAAATTCACCCTTCCCCCTTTTGTTCATCCTCATGTTCTGATTTGCTAGATCACATATCCTATTTTCCAATTTTATTATATATCCCTTTCCACCCAAAATATATATCATCCCTATATTTATATACCCATTTTTGATTCAGTTATATTAAAAAGCTGAGATTTTTTGAAAAAAAATCTTGATTTTTGGACTTCTTTAAAGGGTTCTTGAACAAAAGATGTGATTTTTCAACTTTGTTTATTTTAAGGACATTGGATCTGTGATGCAGGTACCATTCATTACCTTGTTTGATCCCAAAGTTTATGTTTGGATCTTCAGGGACATACAGTGCTCTTACTCCCTCTTTTACATACATCTGTTTATCTAGGGCTTCAATTTGTACTGTGGATATTAGGGTTTCTCCATCTCTAATAATTGATCTATTTTTCTAAAAGGACTGTCCTTAATTATCTTTCTGCTGAGTTTGATTTTACTTCTATCTTTATAAATCACAAATCTGTCAATCAATTAGTAACTGTCAGCCACTTGGTGAATACCCAACTAATTGCATCTTATGAGTTGTACACCACAACACCAATTGGATCTTCCATCTCAGACTAAAATGCTTTAATATTTCTGCTGGATATGTATATGCAAGTGAGCAAGTCACTTTTATTATCCAAGAGAGAGATGATGTACCACAGCTTTTGTATTAACATCTTGTTTATTTTAACAGCTGCTGCATCAAACTATATAGTACACTCAATTGTCTTTTCAAGAATATATTTGACTAACTTTTATCCTCCATGAGATTTTATTTATAAAGAAAAAACAAATGACTTGTCATAAGGGTCATTGATATATCTGAAAAATTAGAATGGAAAAGAAGAAATCAAGAATTACCCACATCTTGCTAGTGTCCCAGATAAATGAATTCTTCACACAATTATGGCATGTCTGATCATTAGAACCTTAAATAGCTAATATTTTCTCATTACATACAAACACATTATTTTAATGTATGTCAATATGTTATACTAATAATTATGTACATTATATAGTTAGTACTGTTTAATTAGCATGCTCTCAAAATGGTAGATGGTGAAGAAGGAAAATCAAGCAAGAGTAAAATTTTATAGCTTTTGTCTTTTGGGTATAGCTAGTTAGTAAATATAAGGATTGACTGTTTTTTACATTATTCATGTAAAGCAAACATACTAGTTACAGCCTTTTCTGTTTCTGCTTACTCTCTATTATCTATATAATTCTATTGCGCATATAAATACTAATCTGTAAATTATTTTAGCAGCATGCTCAAAACCCTTGAAAGGTATCAGAAGTGCAACTATGGCGCACCGGAGACAAATGTATCTGCAAGGGAAGCTCTGGTAATTTTTATTCCCGCAAATTTACTTACCAATATGTTCCGAAATTTGATTCTGTTTCTGTTAAGCTACTGTTTCGAATGCATATATATGCTGCTAGTTCCAAAAAAAAAAGGTCTAGATAACTCTAAAATTTTAAACAGTATATAATTCTCATGAATAGTGTGGCTCAGCAGTATTTGCAAACCTAATCAGTTGGTGATAAACATTGAGAAATAGAAAAAAGACTATATCCATCAGTATTATATACAGACCACAATGCTAGGACTCACAAAGAAAAATGCATATATAATGCTAAAGATTCAATATCGATTGCAGATAAGACCTTAACTAGAAAGGTCGGTAATTTTAATACAATTTTACTAAATATAGACTGGTGAGCTTCCTAAATCACAGGTCCTCTTCTGAGCTTTATGTCCTCTGCAGCATGTTTTGACGAGTTGAATCCATTCTTTATTAACGTCAAAAAAAAAAATTCAGTCTTTATCATCTCTAGACTTCGTATATGCTCACTGTGTATATGTTTTAAAATGCTCTCAGAATTATAATATTCATTTTTACTTGAGTGATGGTTCGATGGAAATCATTGCCTGAAAACTTGATGACAGCACTGCATAAGTCCTGACCTCCTCTATGCACTTTGATTCAAATGTCTTGAGCCATACTCTTGTGCTCTTAGTAAATTTGTGACCCCCTTTTATTGGTACGCGTCACTTTGTATTTGGTAGTTGTTCCATGCTTCTTTGATCAGCGTCGATACAAAATAATGTTCATCTCCGGGACCTTGTGTGGATGAGATAGACAAGTCTTGCAGTTGGAAATTGAAAGATATATTTCTCAAGTCTAGTTATGCTAGCTTTATTATCTGAAAAAGCTAGAGTACTAAAAGGGAACACATTTGCTTAATTTTAACAGATATATATAGGAGTCCAGAGTAGCCCATGTATATACATGCACACAACTCCATTGAGGCCCTAATCTGATCTCTTATTACCCAAGTCCCCAACAAGTGAAGAGTAGTATATATTACTTGGCTAATTAAACTACAATGCTTGGAGTAAATGGATCGAGTGAAAGCTAGGGTTTTTTTTATAACATTTGGCAAAGAAGATTATTGCTGTAAAGGAATCTATATTATCTGTTTTAGAGTTATCAATTCTTTATAAAAAATTGTACATTACCAATGCATAAACAAAAACAGTACAATGACTCCAAGTCTCCAACTACCTTTGTAGTAGTACTATATTTCTTATTTCTATGTAATTAAGGGTTGGATATTGCATCACTCTATATATGTTTAGCAGGAGGTAGCTAGTCAGCAGGAGTACTTGAAACTCAAAGCACGTTATGAAGCCCTACAGAGATCTCAGAGGTAATAATTCTTAATGCTCTAACTGATAATTACTCACATCAAGTACATATAATACAATTCTATTTACTTATATTGATAACTTGGTGTATTTGAATTACAAAAGAAATCTTCTGGGTGAGGATCTCGGTCCTCTAAACAGCAAGGAGCTGGAGCAGCTAGAGAGGCAGCTTGACATGTCACTCAAACAGATAAGATCCACACGGGTACATAATATTGCAGCTTAAAAAAATATAGAACTTAATTATTTAGCAGTTCTTTAGATCATATATATCTATTATATAAGCTCTGTTACCTCGTATGCAGACCCAATACATGCTGGACACACTCACTGATCTACAAAGGAAGGTACTCTCTTTATTTCTTTTTAAGTGTCGTTTTTTGATGGTGCATATCTCTTAAGAAATATAGTTATAATTAGGCTTTTCTATCATTAGTGTAATTATATTTTTCAACTTTATCCTTCATCTACACCTACTATCATCTTGGAGAAATGTGTAAGTTTAATATTAAACTAGGGTATTTAGATGAAAAGGAAATGTACCTGTCTTGAAACTTTTATGAAGATTCTTAAATTGAAACTCAAACGTAGTCAAAAAACGACATTTAAAATGAACTGGAGGGGTAACTAATTGTAATCATAGAATTTCTTCAGGCTTAATGTAATTTTTGGTTTTACTATGTTATATCTTCAGGAACATGCACTAAATGAAGCAAATAGGACCCTGAAACAAAGGGTAAGTATCCGCTGTACTCCTTACTACAGTTCTACATTCACTAATTTTTTTTTTTTAAAAATTAGAAAGCTGTTATAGTTACTTGAAGCTAAGGTACATATATACAGATAATTAGACAAACATTGATAGAACTCAATCAGATTAATCTTGCCTCAGATAGTTATAATGAGCAAATAAGAGGATGACACCGATCTCTACAAATATATATATTGCTAAATCTGTTTTCCAATTAAAAAACATGAATGCAGTTGATGGAAGGACACCATATTAGCCCATTCCAGTGGACACAAGGAAATGCACAAGATATGGGGTATGGCAGACAGTCTCATGGTCAGCCTCAAGGAGATGCCTTCTACCATCCTCTTGTTGATTGCGAACCGACTTTGCAAATGGGGTAAGCTAAGCTAAGCTACCTTGTGAATCTTTATCATTCTATCTATAAACATGTGTCCTCAGTCCCTGCCCTGAAACACAATATGTTAAACTTTTAGGCTAAAACAAGCATGTGATCAATTCGAAAACTTGCAGATATCAGACTCATGAGGCAATGACTGCGGCTGCAGCCGCGGCTGGCCCCAGTGTGAATAATTACTTGGGAGGATGGCAGTTGTGATGAAATGATCGATCTCAATTCTCAAGAAGACAGACAGACATGCATGCATGCATTAATCTTATATATATGTATCTGCTGGTAAAGACCATAATAAATTGTTTTTGTTTTGGTTTTCGTTTCGATTTTCATTTGTAATATATGCAACTTGGATTTCTTGTTTTGCCACAAGACATATAAATATGGTTTGTATAAGTAAGGAACTGTGAATGGATTAAATCCATGTAGAGACAACTGTGCTTTGTGTGTTAAAATCATATCATATGGTCAAGCAATCTGCTCTTCTCTATAATAATCTACCTATTTTGTAATCAAATTTGTATCTAAGCGTATGTGCTTGTTTGTTTGTTTGTTTAGTAAACATTATTCTTTAGTAAACATTTTCCTCAGTTATTAAAACTTTGATTCTTTTTTTCTTTTCTTGTTATTCCTCACTATATTTAATTAGTATTTTCAACTAATCTCTTTTTTTATTAAGAAAATCTTAAAAGTACCCAATATCTCCACTTTTTTACTATTTTTTTTTTTACAGATGTTGATAATTTTAACCTTATCTTCGGGAATGTCAATCTATTAAGTGGCCGTCAATATATCCAAATTCCAAACCAACTGACAAGTTACAAAAGGTTTAATTGGGCCTTGCAGAAAAGAAGATTTGTACTATTAGCAGGCTAAACCCATCTGCCACTGTGAGTAGGCTATTGACCCAATCGTATATACCCAATTTTCTCTTTTTCATTTTAAAAAAGAGATAGTTTCTGACTTTTTGCTTGCTTGATCGGATGGAATAATTAGTATCGTAGTCGCAGTGAAAAAGTTTTACCAAAGCATATCCCATATATCATTTTAATGTACAAAATATCTGCTGGCCGCCTTCCAAAATATCTTCCCATGATTATCACTTCCTAGTTCCTACTGAGAAAAAGGTAAAAGTAAGAAAGTCTAGATGACTCGCAGAATCACAGACCTAGAGTACTCTAGTTATTTAAAAGTTGTCAAAGATAAACATTGAGGACGTCTATACAAAATCATTTTTTACTTAACATCTTTTTTGTGATTATGTAAATAAAAATCACATATCTATTTCTAATTATACCGCCATACAAAGATAATGCCAACCATATTATTATTATTATTATTATTATTATTATTTCTAATTCCAAAATTCAAAAATTTTTTTCTTTTTTTTTTTTGTCGGACAAATTCCAAGACTTAATAAATTGGATAACCCAAGTGGTTAAGGGCTTATCCTCTGTCGTCCCAGACCCTGGGTTCGACTCTGACTCACCGCGAGAATTTCTGAGAACAGATAATCATTTGTAAGGCTATAAGCCATATTAGTAAAAAAAAAAAAAAAAAAAAGAGTACACATCAGTACACAGTCCACTGTCATGAATTTGCAAATAACCCTCTAGGTTAATACTTTAACGTTTTACAGTGATAAAAAATCCCGGGTAACGAGTAGACCTTTCTAAATAGATAGGGGTTCTACTGTATCACTATGCTTAAGAGTTAGATTATACTCTTATCCTGCATTTTTATTTAAAACATTATCCATAAATAATTAAAAAGGGGAGGGGATGAATAAATAAACAAAGGACGTTGTGGTGGCAACTGGCAAGGCTAGGGTTGACGATGGGGAGAAAGAAGCTGGAAATAAAACGGATCCAAGACAAGAGCAATCAACAGGTGACCTTCTCCAAGAGAAGAGCTGGTCTTTTTAAGAAAGCTCAACAACTTTCTATTCTTTGCGACGTTCAGATTGCTGCTCTTATTTTCTCTACAAGTGACAAACTCTATGAATTTTCCAGCTCCAAGAGGTAAACTTGTTAATTAGTTTTTACATTTCCTGTCGTGTACTATCTTATATGCGTCTATACATCCTTTTTTCTTTTTTTTTTTTTTTTTTTAATAAATGCGTCTATACATCTTTGATTCAATTATTCATAATTTAATATTTTGTACCATTTTGATTAGGACTATGATATCATATGTGATATGACTATTGATTCGCTTGTATTATTCAATGATTTGTGCCATGGTGATTATGGTATGTGCTACTAGGACTATTGATTCATATTTATTCTTGTGATTATTTTGTAACATTATGACTACGAGTCTATGATATGTGCTATGATGACTATTGATTTATATGTATTATTGTGATCGGTGATTTGTGCTACTCTGACCGGTGAATTTTGTATCATTATGACTATGATTATTGATAGATCTTGTATTTTTGTAATCTGTGATTTTTGTATCATTATGACTATGATTTTTGTCGGTATTAGGAATTTCTAGACTACTATTAGTTTTATCGAAAAAATTACTTTATTTTTTTACCCCAAATTATTTATCAATGGACTATGCCAGATTATTTTAAATTGGACTTTGATAATTATAAAACATTTGTGCATAAGGCTAGTATTTGTAGCTTTTGCTGGTTCACACTTCATAATATATTAAATGGAGAGTAGACCTGCAAGGACCTTTTTGGTGTACTTGCAATCTAGTAGTACAATCAAATTGAGCTGGAAGTATTGTACCAAGGCATCACTATACTTTCTGTATTATGTGATGACCACTTTGCACATAAAATTTTACTCCTTATCTCTATTTTATATATAATATACTCCCTCCGTCCCCCTGAGATATATATGTTTACTATTTGCACGTATTTTGAAACTCCTATAAAATGTAGTTCCATAACTTTTTTATAATTTTTTTTTCTGAATAAAAGTTTAAACATTGAACTTTTATTCAGAATTTTTTTTTTAAAAGTTATGGAACTATACTTAAAAGGAGCCTTAAAAAGCGTGCCAAAAAGTAATGTATAGAATTCAGGGGAACAGGGGAGTATAATGGGCCTGTTTGGCAAACAGGCACTTATCAACTTATCGACTTATTTCGAATTTTTTTTTTTTAGATC
>PHNY01187101.1:0-13771 GCA_003724115.2 Anethum foeniculum | reverse complement strand
GAGAGAGAGAGAGAGAGAGAGAGAGAGATTGGAATAAAACGAAGAAGATGATGAAATGAAGGCCTTATCCTCATCCTTTCTAGACTTTATATACTCAATAAAGATAAACTACATTATCTGTTACATTTTTGTTTTATAAAAAATTTCTAATTTGATCGAGTTCGAGTTCGAGTCGGAAATATAAAAGCTAGACACTAAAATTAAATATTATAAGATTGGATTGTTTAAGATCTTTTTATTTTAAATTAAGTTTGTTGTTTTATTTTGTTTCAAAAAAAAAAAGTTTGTTATTTTATTGTAACCAATTTTCTACATGTGTCCAAGATAAACATGAAAATTTATAATTTTAAATTATTTTAATTTATTTTTTCTTTAAATAGTGGTGGACCTTCTCATGCAAAAACTATACTAATTAGAATGATTCAAATTTATTAATTTACGTATTTATCATGTCCCGGTAGGAAAACCGTTATTAAAATTATAAAATGGGATTAAATTTAAGGATGCTAATTTTTGTTCATTTATTGTTTAAATTTGAGCAGTTGGATAAGATCTGAAACAGTATATACTAGGGCATAATATTGAATGAGGTGACGTAGGATGTATTATATGGTTGTACGAAGAGGATAAAACACGTCTAGATGCAAAGCTGACGTGGCAAGTCTTAAGCTGTCTCGCCTGTTATGTTTGTCTACATTGAACGAGTCATTGATTTCGGACGAGTGTAAAAACGACAGCGTTTAGGAGAAAATGTTGGAATAGTGGAAACGACGACGTCGGGTGTCGTGAAGCATGGTTTGGTTATTTGTAGACCGATTGTTGATGGAAAATAAAAGATGAGGGTGGACAAAACAGAAATTGACAAAAAGAGAAAAATGGAAGTTCTGGTGGAAGGGAAAATAGTAGAATGAAGAGCACATGGAGGAATTGATGAACCTACTTTTTGATGATAGTGAACCCATTTTTGGTATCTTTATACCACCATTATACTAGTGGTCCATTGCTGTTGGCCCATTGATTTAGAGGTAGGAGCCATTGGGTTTTATGAATTTATATTAAATTATTAATGAATTTATGTGTTTTCCCCAAATTCCTAAATAAGCTTGTATAGTTGTATCTATAAGAATTTATTATATGATTTTATATCATGATTTTAAAATTTAACGATTCTAAAGATTAATCAGAATCATCTGATTAATCGTTATAAGCTGCTGCTTAGACGATTCGATTTTTAGAATTTGAATAATTACTATACATTTTTCTTAAACTAATGTATCAAGCTTTATAAATTAAATATATCTCATTATCACTCTAATTAATCATTTCAATTAATCATTACAAGGTGTCTCTACCGATTAATTTCAATTCCTGTCTTTTAGAATACTGTTTTATATATACCACTATATCAAAACAAAATTATATTTATTTATATCAAAACTTTGTTATTTAATATCTGAATGCATTTGAATTTCATAACTGATAAATCAGTATTATATTGTTATTGATATATAGATTTGGCCACTCCAGCTTTGGTAATAGTACTTGAAAAAATGCAACTACCTTGTAATATGCTGCTATAAGAAAATCCGCAACAAGAACAATTCTAGGGTCTTATCAATTGTTTATAAGCTTAGTGATGAATTGACTGTGGGTTTTAAAATTCTTACTCTCTTAGTGAACCTTGTTCTATGAAAGTATAGAACAATGTTTATGTAAAAAGTGTAAATCCCCGTCACTGTCAGGGTTAAAATTTGTCGACGATGAATAGTTGTCACACCATAATATTTGCATATTTTTTATCCGATTTTATATATTGTAGACATATACTTTTTTCTGAATTAAATAATGATCTACAAACTAAGAAATAAAGAAAACGTTTTAGCCCCCCCATCAGACTGTTAACTCTCCAAATAAGGCAGATCAGAGAAGCCATTAACACCAAGAAAAAATGATACAGATTATCACAGAACTACTCATCTGCAAGGGCTAAAAGGGATTGAATGTAAATGTTTTCTAATTAGTTATTCATCGCTATCCTAAAAATATAAATTTCAAAGTATGCAACATTCAGATTGCCGCAGTAGCACTCCGCCACTCTGCAGGGAAAATTACTGAAAAAGCTCAACCATATTCGAATTTTGACAGCGGATTTTCCCCGCAATATAATAGCTGTAAGGTTGTAAGAAATATGCATCTGCTTATCAAATATTATACTATGAAATTTTCTACACATGAGCCTAATTAAACTGTACAATGTACTATTTACCATACTATTGTATCCTCTCTTTCATATTGATGTTTTTTCTTTCAATTTCAAATAACTCTAACAATGACAAGAAAATGGGTGAACTTGAAAAGAAACAGAAAAATTTACATGGAACAAACATTAATAATCAATTACATATATGCTACGTCGGCTCTACAAATCCATCCTTGCTTTTCTTTTTCGTTCTCAGTATCTTCTTTTGGAGCTCCATGTTGGACATTCGTTCAACCTCCAGCGCTCGCTCAAGCTTTTTCAAGTGTAGTAAACGAGTAAAGGATGAGAAGATTGGCAGACAGTATTGTACTGAGTAAGCAATAAGGAGAAACATATATACCTTTGCTGCCCTCGCACTCCATTCTGCTAATATGCTTCTCAGTCTTTCATTCTCCTCAACATACTGTTTGTAGAAAACACCAGATTACATACAGAAACATCAGAAACTATGAACACGAATGCAAGAACTCAAAATTCTCCAGCATATTTTCAAATTAATACTTGAAACATGACTATGATAATTACAACCATACACATACAGATACATTAAGCATCATGTATATTGCCCTACATAAATATTCTATAGTGTAAGATTTCGAGTAAGATCGGGTCTGGATTAGCACAACTAAAAACTCTCCATGTAGGGGAAGAACATAGCACTGATATGAGGGGAAATGGTCAGGGATAATGCTTGCTTCATTGCAATCAGGATATGATTATTCTCCATGTAATTCGATGCACAAACAGCTGTTATGCTTATTCGTAAGGTACATTGTTCAAAGAGCCTTGCAGATGTACCAAAAAAAAAGGAAAGAGTTATAATGACGTGTATATGAATACTGTATTAGGGTTTTTAAGTCTAAGCCTATTGTATAAACTTACTAATTTGATATAAATTCTGCTTATGATTAGGCTAAAGGTGGTGTATTCAATATTTTTAATGGATTAATAATAATCCATTAATTATAGGCTAAAGGGGTTGCATTCAGCTATAATTTACAATTTCATTCAGGTTGGCCCTTGTGGCAACAATTAAAGTATGCAAATTCAAGGATAACATTAATAGAATAACCCCAGAAAAGCACATTCACCATATAAAAACGGGTCAAATCTCAAGGATCCAGTTGTAAATTAAATTATTTTATTAAGATAATTAGTAACTAGGCTTCTGATCAACAACATAACGCCACAGATCAGCCTCCATATAAGAGATCTCAGATCTTTGAGAAACATACCTGGTTGTTGGTCGTGTAAAATCGTTGTATCTCTGAGTCTCTCTCAGCAATTAGAGATCGAGCAAGGGTCAATTCAGATTGTGACTGATTCATCTGAAACATGAGAATACACAAATCAATAACAAATAACACCTCAGACCCACTAACGATAGAAAACCCACAGTAATCCACTGCAGGCCTCCCAAAAGTCTTTGCACGTATTCGAGTACAACTTACGATTTCCAGTCATGTTTTACATTAATTATTATCTCTACCATTCCAAAGTTAGAGAGAGATCTTTTATCTGTTTCATACAGGTCTGTGCCCAATGCTTAGGATTTTTAGGGTCAGACTAAATGCTGGTCTGTAAAATTCCTGGTGAGATGTACTGGGACATTAACATGAGAGGATAAGTAGAAGTGTCCAGCAACTCAATATAAGAGGTATTTTAATTGGTGCGAACATCAATCACGTATGTCTGAACAAGCTCTGTAGTTTATACTTCATTTACTAGGTTTATAAAGAATGGGAAATGGTTCACTTATTAAACTAGAGGAATTTTGACTCGGGAGATACCTTAATCATATTCTTCTTTTTATTGCCATTCGTTACCCACTACCTATCTATTTTGAGCTTTCCTTTTTCGGGTATACACAGTCTCTTCATATTTGATTACAAAAAAGGTCTCGTTGTATTGAAAGTTGACCAGGTGGCTGATGCGCCAAATTTTTCCATTCTTAATTTTTTAATATTTTATGAAACCTAAATTGCTTGCACCACATTATACTTTTACCGAACTTCAAAATTTCAACCACATTTCAGTGTCGTACAAGAACTGCTGAATTTATTCCACCCTCTAAAATTTCAGCCGTAGCAGACAGGAATAGGTTCCAATCAGTAAACTGATACAAGTATGTGACATCTAAACGGATTATAAGTTCTTAACCAAAGCAGCCTTAAAAGCAATACTATGTAAGAAAGATACAGAAATGTAGAATAGCATTGAATTTGCAAAAGCAACAACAATTGTCCAGTGTCTACAAACTGTTTTTAAGAACATCAGGAACAACTTAACAAGTACCAGAAATCAAAAGTAGTATTACCTCAGCTGAAAGTGTTCTTAGTTCTTGATCACGAACTGCTAACAGATGAGCAAGATCAACCTGCAGATGGCATAAAATGGACACACATTTGTAATATAAGACACCACTATAGTTCATTTATTAAAATTATTCAAGGTAGTTGATAATAATGAAAATTCCACTTTCGAGAGATAAGCGTCAGAAAAAGCAGTTTTAATGCAAATTTTACTTAAAACAAAGGTTTGATCAATCGATAAATTCTATCTTAACATTGAAGCTACCAGCAAGGCAGCCAAGAATTGTCAATTACCTGAGGTGTAATCCCGTCACTAGACTTTTCATATTTACTTAAGCATTCTTGCAATCGTAGGATCTGCAAGAAAAACATAGTAAAATCAGCCAAAAAAGATATGCATAAGTTTGTTTTAAAATGCACACAATATTCTAGTAATGGAGCTTAACCAAGTTCAAAAAGATACTACACCAGTATATATATAGGGTCAGGATTAAATCAAAACTTTAAGTAGAACTTAAAACCAATATCAACCTTAAATCCTCATATTTATTCGTTCTGCTACAGTGTATAATGTGGTTAGTTCTGCTGCCGGACCTTATGCTTTTTTTTTCTGAGTTATAAAATATGGTGTACTACAACAAAATTTGTTTTTTACTCTTATAAAACATCAAAAATAAACAATGATGCAAAAAGAGGTTGAATCGATCATCAGAAGAAGAATTAGGCCAAAAATTAGGATACATTCTGGGAAAATCAAATATAATAATAAAATATAATATCATTTTTTAAGAAAAAAGTTATCATGTTCTGCAGAAGACTTCATGAATCAGTTCTAAGGTTCCAACACCGAGGTGGATTTAAGTGGAACCTAAACCTATATAGAGTATATAATATATAATATAAAATAACAACAGAATGTATCAGTTTCATCTTATCTACGTCCTAACAATGTAAAAATTATAGGGATGAACATCCATTCTAATTGACCAGATGAATGAGCACCACTATAATCACACTATTATACCTCCTCACTAAGAAAGTGAATGTTTTCTCGCTGATACTGCAACAGAGCCATCTGCTGATCAGAGAGTCGGCTGCCATCCTGATACCTGCAACAGAGATCAGTCCTTAATCGCTGTTTACTTAGTAGAATCCCTTAGTTCCTGATCAGAAAATCCCTCGTCGTCGTAAAACACAGAGCTACAGACAATACATTTTGAAGCAGTGGTCTGTATCAAAATGTTTACTTAGTTATCCTTTAATAATAGTGATATACTTTTTTGGTTTAAATACTACTAACACTAAAAAAATTAGCAAAGCATCTTATTGATATTAAAGAGAAACAAGAAAGAACACATCCATTTTTCTGCAAGTAAATTAAGTTAATAACACTGAAGTCAACTAAATTTGCTTATCTTGGTTACAACAAATCAACAGCCATTAACCTGGACAAAAACATTTTCACCTGATAATAGAAGAGCATTCATTAGCAAAAAGTTACATTCTCAAGGAACAAACAACAATCATTACAATTTCAGAGTTGTGAGGAAGGAAAAAAGACGTGTTAATGGGAAGCATTTTGAAAATTTGAGAAGAGAAATATAAGAGCTGTAAATTTTCCTACTTTATCCACAGATTCGGAAATTACAGTTATGATCAGATCTCTCATAATTGATGATTCATATCCGTAATTCTATTAGTGTATCTCTGATATGAGTATAACAATATTCTGACTGCATAAATCGAGACAAAACAACCATGAATGATATCTGAATTATGATAATGCTGATCTCAACCAGCTCAAAGGATCTAAAAATAGAGGAAAAGATAAATAGGACCATTGACGAACTTTCATTACTAAAAAAAAAGAAACTTAAAACATAGTTCCACAGATAAATCACAAACCTTAATCCTTCCAAAGAGCTAGATGGTTGGAGTGGAGAATACAATGACTTCAACACATCAGGCTGAGAGTCCAATGAATTGTACTGGTGGACGTAACCTGCAAAGAAACCCCCATCAAATTTAGAAAGCAAGAATTTATATTGAGTACTGTATCAACAATTGAAAAGTCAAAAAAAAATATGTAAAGGGTCAACGAATCCAAGTCACATGCTTCACGGGCCATTGACCGTGACTCCGTGAGAGGGTCACAACTAAATACTACACGACTAAAACTTGTTCCGACTTGCAGTATCATGAATGAATGACTAACATAAGACGCCTCGTCAATACAATCAGTAAGTTATAGATAATTAGTATAATATCAGAAACAATTCAGGATAAATATATGCTGGCCTTTAAAAAAATAAAAGAAAAGATTAAGAGACTATCAATTCACAAGGAGATTAGACATATTATTTTGTTTTCATATTAAAAATTTCAAACTCAGAAACGACCAAGGACACTGTCGTAACAAAAAGGATCAGCCATAAAGTATTTACCAGAACTCCAAAGTTCTCTTCATTCATAATTCCTAAAAGATTTACAAAGAACCTAAAGCTTTACCAGGAATCCAGGATCAAACATGCGACATAGTTACATAGGAATTCAAGTGTCACAGTCACAGGATTATTTCTGCTTCACTTTCTTTCTGTTCAGTCTCTATGTTAACTTCACTCTCTACTATAACTCTAAATCCGTCACCTATTAGAGTACTTGACAATTATACTAACATTTTTACAATAACACATAATTTGATAAAAATGCAGATGTGGTATATTTCTCCAAGGTAGGTAAGCACACACTCACCAATGTATAAACTCATGAAAAAGCCAGCAAAAATTACTTCAATAAGCATAATGATTCTGCAAAGTTCAGATTATAGCAAGTTCAAATAATGTAGAAGTAAACAATAAATCAGTGTACACAATGAAGAATACAGGGAAGCAGCTTGATGACATTTATAAAAGATAAAAGAACACATACAATCATGAAAGATGAGCTGAAATTGGTCAACACAGCAATGCCAGGACAAACAAGTAGGTAACAAAGATATTGTGAAACTCTTTATGCTCTGGAATAGATATTATATCTGTATCCCAAAACCGAATTTCTAAAGCAACATTAAACATAATAGTTAAGTCTCGGCTCTTAAAAAGTCTTAAAGACAGGTCTTCGCATTGAAATTTCCAGATATCAGTCATGACCTTAGTGAAATTGTAATCCGCAGGCGCCATAATTACAGTTTCTTTATTAGCCCATCAAGCTGGGTGACTGGGTCTGTGGGTGGAGTCGTCAAAACATTTCATATAGAAGTTAGGTTCCTAGATGAACCTTTGTCTGAGAAGTGTAGTAATTGTGGAACACTGATTATTCTACTGAACTTTGCCAGTGCCTTTTACATACTAAGTATCACAAGAATCAAATGCAACTGCAGCTAAAAGAGCAATCTGCATGAATCAAGAGTCTAAAATGCAGGCAGACAGCAGCAGCCGCAACCATTTACAAACTGTGTTCATCCTGCTTCTAGTACATTTCATGTGAAACAAACAGATTTTAAAACATATTTTAAAGAAAAGAAAATAATCAACAATTTTTAAATTTTATAACAGCATAATAATTTAAGTAAAGCTCTGCAAAATCTAACATTCAGTTTCGAAAAAAATAAAAAAAATACATTTCCTACATTTATATATACATATCAACTATATCTATATGCCTTCACTAATCACCAATCTACGAGTTGTTGGAATAACTCACTATTACATAGCCAAAGAAAATATTGTACTACATTAATTTACGCAAGATTGGGTGGTGATGAAAACAAGACTGAAAATCACCCATAACCAAAAAAGCATCCAAGAGGATCAAATCCTATCATTTAGACTTTGCACAACTATTTAATTAAAAAATAATAATTAAAATTACATGCTCGGCATTACCTGAGCAATGTGGACATGGACAAAATGCCAATGTATGGTTTCCAAACCAAAACAAGTAGCATTGCAGCGGTTCCTGGAGAAAAACCAGATTATTATTATTATTATTAAAAAATGATAGAGTTATTATGAAGAACACAGCTGTAATTCAAGGATTATAGACAGCAAAAAGAGAAACATAAAAACAAAGGACAAGAAAATAAACTAAGATTTTATCGAGTAATAACATCTGGTGATAATTTGAGGTGATAAGCAGAGAGATTCCAAAAGCTGCTAAGCAAATAAAATTAGACACATTTACCTGCGATCTTTAACTAGTATTCTTTTCTATATATAGCCTAAGACTTGAGAAGAAGTCATCTATAAAGCATGCCACAAGGCTCAGTCAATTCGGCATTGGTGATTTTTGTTACCGGTCAAACGCTTACACTTAGAGTAGTTTGGCATATTTATATACATGCGACAAAATAGTTAGATATTTCAGGATATCATGATTTATATACACTAGCTTATAACCCGTGCATCGCACAGGTTTATATTACTATATATATGATCTTTGTGATTTTATTAAAATTTTTACATTTAATCATATAACCATGATCAAAGATCGAGTTAAAACGAATATATATAAACATACAAAAACAGTGAGGAGAGTCAAATTGATAATCTAATTGAACATGTAAGTTACTTTTACCACCGTTGTTGATATAATTTCTTCGGAAAAATGATGTTGGTGGCGAGTGATATATATATATATATAGTGTGTGTGTGTGTGCGCGCGCGCGTCAGTGTGTTGCATGTGGTATTGTTAGATGGGGGATTTAGACTTTAATTAGAAAAAGTACTCCTAATTGATTAGTTATTAATAATAATAATATTACTATTTTATTTTATATTATTTAATTAAATAGGATGACCGACCGAAAGCCAAACCGACAAACTTTTAGTGTTTCGCCTTTAATAGTTTAAACCTATCTGAATCAATAACTCATAAGAGTGCAATGAAAGAACAAAATTTTAAATACCATATGCTGTAGATGCAAATGGCAGGCGAATTATATGCTTCAACTTCTGGCTGAATATATAGTAACCCTACAAATCATAGCAGGTGTCAGGAGTCTAAAAATAAATAAAATACAATGAAGGAAAAGAGTTTGAGATACTGTAACAGAAGTTGCAAGGAAATCATGACCATTAATTGGTTTAGGCAATTAATAACTTTGTATAAATTTACTTTTATTTCCTTCAAATTTATTTGTGTGATTGGACTGATGACTTGTTGGTTGACCATACCCATGATGGGGTCAGAATCAGGGTTCACTGCGAGCTCTCACACGGAGATTAAAATATTCAAGCTGGTTTGTTTACAGGCCCTAGCTGCATTGCTGTACAGTCATAGCAAGGAAGTATTGTGCCATTCACTACAGGGATGGTTTGTCAATAGAAGGAAGTAGATAGTTTTTTATCTCTCCCATCACAAAGTTGCATAATATTGAGTTTACACAGTGTCTACAATTCATTTTTTATAACAATGGCTGGATTAGAGATTGGTCTCAATTCAAATGCAACAACATTGTTTTAACTTTTCTGACGTACCTCATGCATCTTTTTTTAAACATACAAACTTGTAAGAATGATATATTTTATACAAAATGCATGTGACAGTCTGTTGTATACTTGGTGAGTCATGAAAGTCAAACCAACATGTTCCGGTTCAAAGGCAAGCAACAAAACATCATAATTAGTGACAAGCAACAAAACACATCAAGAAATCACAGATTCTGCCATCATGTAAAGACACTCGGTTTTACTTAATTTTCTGCAACTTAGTAGAGAGATAAGCCAGACTATCTACCACACCATAACATGCTTTTACTAAGAAACTCTATGTCTACTAGATGTACTGCAACTCTTATACTCCTACATAAGACAATCAGAATACAGCCATGTAAATACTCAGTAAAAATAAGAAGAAATTAAGTAACAACTAATAAAAAGTTTAAATGATAACCTGTAATCTTATCTTTTGAACTTGGTAAACCATATATTGTTGAAAAATCCCTGAAAATGGGGTTAAACCAGTCATTAGTAAATCAGGATGAATCTATATAGCAACAAATCAGTTCAAACTTGAAAGAACATAATGAGCATAAAATGTAAATGATTGAGCTTTCCTGCACCTCAACGAGGTAAAATAGAAAGTGAATGTTGCAGAAAATAAGCATAAAATGATTTTTACTCTCTAAATACATAACATTGAAAATTTGACAGCTGTCCTCTCAAACTCTATTCACAGTAGTCTTAGTGGAACATTTTCATAACATTGACATAGGCATTATAAGGTTAAACTAGATCCCTGTTCATCTTTCTTTAACAGAATTAAAAAAAATGTTCGTAACTTTTACCCTTCATGCTGCAACTTTGGTGCAGGTATTTAAACTAATTTCCAAGAAATGCGGCAAACAACATTACAAACTAAGTTTTGTGACATATATATAGTTATATCCATATCCATATACATAATAAAATCAAAGGTCTGCGGACCAAAAGTCAGTTTCCTTCTAAGTTGTACATTGTGCAAGATATTGTACTCTTTCTACACAGCCATGCAAACAAACATTAACCAAAAACTGTTGAAAACCAAGTTTATAGTCTTGGCAGAATTTAAACACTACTTCAAAAAAAACATATTAGCTCCGGTTAAAATTTTAGTACATGTTCAGTCCAGGACTGTTTAAAATCCTGAATCCACCACTGAAGGTGAATATTTACTAAAGGTCCAGCTGTTGTGGCTCAACTTGATTCTTGGATAGCAGGCAAAGAAAGTGAAATCTCAAATTCAATCATTGCCACCACTTTGCAATCTGATTCATAATGATTTTCTCAACTTCATTAGAAGTAGCGTCTCAGAAAAGTTCTTAAAGGCGATCAAAGTAAAAACACAATAAATCCAGTCCACAGAGATAATACCATTTAATTTACTTATTTTTATATTTAAGGGCACTCTATATAATGATAAAATTATCATATAGTCTGTATGGGGTGATCTGATTAAATAATGCCTGGATACACAACACATGCTACAAACTACAATAATATACGCCTCTGCATTAACTTGAAAACAGATACAGAAATTAGAATTTTAATTATGGAATAGAATTGACATATGCAAAAATAACAAAGGAAAAATAAATTAAAACATGTAGAAGATGGATGAGTTAGAAGGAAACCTGTGATAAATAAAAGTGCAACACTACTACTGCATAGCAACGGTGATTCAAGTTCTTGTATATGATGAAATATCCATGGTCCTCCCACAGCCAAAGCAGCATAACCTACCTAGAATTGAAAGAAACAATTTTGTGGACAAACAAAAAGAAGTTCAATATTTACACACATACAAATAAATCTTGAGCACTGTGTCATGGAGGTGAATACAAATATGGAAAAGTATAGTACTTGCCAGTACAAGACAGTAGAAAACACTTCCGACAATGTTTGTGGGCTTGCGATGACCAAATAAAGGAGCTTCATGCAGTATATCAAGGAACCTGAAGATGCATTTCGTACCAGCATTAGAGGTCTAAACCATAATTGAGGAGACATAAACATAGATGTGATAAGTCATTAATGCTAAGGTAAAAAGACCATAATGAGTACATGAGATCTTTTAGAAAGGAAAGTTCTACCAAGGCTAGAATCTCAAAGAGAAGATTCACTTCCCAGAATTGCTTGTTGAGGCACCCACATCTCACTTCAGATTTAGTGAGTTGCTATATAAATATATATTTGTAACATGTATGTACATTAATATTCAACTCTATTAACATGGATATGAAATTATTTTACCACTAAAAAAAATGTTTAAGTTTATGTCATAACAAAAATTGCATCCCGTCTTACTCCCAGAAGCTAACATTTTGTGGTAATTGGTAGGCACGAAAGGTATGGACATTATTACATCTTAACTATAATTGTCAGAGGTGACTTGTGAGTACACAAGAAATGCTGGTTTAGTATATACCCCCCACGCTCTTGGCTAAACGTAACTAATTAGATGCAGCCCAATTATTGTGATAAACTAAAGTGTGGCGAATGTCATACTCCTATTACGCATCCGAACATTTCAGTTGGATTTGTAAATGTAAAAAAATAGTTCACGTTTATAAGGTGTACAGTGCAGTAAAAGACAAATTATTAATTGGGTATGCATAAGCTAAGATGACACAAGCTTCTTGAAGAAAAGTTCTTTGAACAATGCAAACAGCCTTATTAACATGATTTTCAGACTGATTATAGAAGTTTCATAAAAACCCAATTAAAAAGAATAAGTTATAAAATGCAGAAAGTACCACTTCTCACAGAACAGTAACATATTTCATAAATAGTGTTTAGAAATAAACAGCAACATATAACAACTACCATTGACCTAATTGGCTAATAATATTTATTATGTCATCAGATTCTAATTATGTCAACGCCTTCAAGCTTGGAGTTCCAAAACGGAACTGGGAATAGTTAACAGTGCTAGATTATACATTTACAAGTTTAACACTCAAGCAAAGCCATTCAAATGGCAATCTATCTCCCCTGGGAAGCCTAACTAGCATATAATACATCAGGAACTATCCTCTACAACGTACAAAATACATAATATACTTCTTAAGAAATGTCATTTGAGAACCAATAGTGTAACATAATGCTTTAAATACTTCACAAAATAATATATATTCAACATGATCATGCTTTGCATAGGCATCAGCAGGCAGCACTGTAGACCACTTATAAAATCTAAAACACTTGTAGATGCTATATACTACATTTTTCATCCTACACCGCCAAAATTAACAGAAATACACAAAAATCAAACAATGCCGTGTTTGCCTTTCAAATGTACTGATTTAAAAAATGCCAATTATAGCAAGTTCCACATGATGAGCAGTATCATAACAAACTATCTATTGTAATACTTCAGTTCAATAAACTGTTTCAATTCAAATCAAATTTCTGAAGCTCCAACTTCAGCAAATCATACACTACTACTCTCCGGACTTAATTGCATCAAAATCGGCAAATCAGTTGAGATAATAATAGCCGAAAACAGCAACTAACTGAGCCAATACTCGAAAAACACAAACAATATGTAAAAAACACATTCACCTTATGCACAGTACACAACCATCAAGACAATTACATATACATTCTAAAATTAGGAGGGGAGAGAGAGAGAGAGAGAGAGAATTACATATACATTCTAAAATTGGGAGAGAGGGAGAGAGAGAGAGAGAGAGAGAGGGAGAGAGAGAGCGGGGGAGGGA
>PHNY01187076.1:34046-48339 GCA_003724115.2 Anethum foeniculum | reverse complement strand
AACTGTAATAGTAAAATATTTTTTAAAAAGTAAAATAAAATATATACATTCAATTTAATACAAATTTAATAAGAGGATTCATTCAATATAACAAATATACAAACACTAATAATTAGCTAACTCGTGCATCCCAGGGGTATAAAGCTAGTAATATTAAGTTAGGATAAGAATGAATGTCTTAAATCCAAGAAAAGCGATAGATGCTCACTTTTCAAATTGGAATATGAACTCAACTCTATTGTAAATCTTTAAGAATAATATTAAAGAAAAAAATGGAAATCTTATTTATTTTTACCTACTATAAAATATAATCTCATTCTTTTCTTTCTCAATATTCGTTCATTTTGATCAAACATGTACTGAGTTGTTAAACCAACCATTTTCGCTGTAATCCAAAGCGAACAGACTTGAAAGGCATGCATGAGATACAACAATGCCCGACTCCAATTTTTTTTTTTTCAAATCCTCGCAAACCAGCAACTACCTAGCTATCAACCTAGCTAGAGATTATAGGTTATAAAATCAAAGTAAACCTGATAAAATTTTTTTTTTGAGAAAGTAAACCTGATAAAATTTAGATACACCCAAACTTTACCTCTACTCAAAACATGAAGAGATAATTTCTAGAAAAATATCTCGAGCTTTTAATAAAGAAAATGTATATGTAGCACATTGTTGTAATTTTGCAAAAATATATGGTGCGGTGTTTTCTGAATACAAATAATAAAAGGAAATAAATTAAGCAAAAGCAAAAATAAGCAAAACAAACAAACAAATAAATATAAGATAAAAAGAAAGAGTAATCATAATGGTGATGATTTTCATGTAAAGAGAAGGTAGAGGGGGCTATGTTGAATTTGCTTTAGGTCTTCCTTGTTTTCCCTCTTGTTTTGTCAGTAGATGAGCAGCCTTTTGAATGGAGGTTTCTTTCATTTTCCTCTCCCTTTTTCCTTTTGAATTTCTTTTCCTTAATCTATGCAAGTCCAACAACATCATGGCACTTGCTGTTGTACTGTTTCCTTCATGTTTGAACCAAATGGCACTTACAAAAGAAACCATAAAATTTACCAATGTATATATATTTAAATATTATATATACTCAAGGGGGATTCAAGTACTATATAGTATAATGATGATAACATAATGATGATGTTGTCTTTCTTCTTGGCTCTATGTATATATATGTACTCCACGTGATTTATTTGAATAGGTTCTTATCTTTATTGTTGCTGCTTGCTGCTGCTGCTCTTCTTCTTCTTCTTCATTTTTGATGCTTTTGACCTTATCCATGATGATTCGGGTTGTCAGGGTCATGCGGATCAGGCCAGAAGTTTGAGTACTTTAACCAGTCTGCCTCTTGTGGGTTTGAGATGGCTGACTCCTGCGTTAGTTATACAGTAACTTAAACAACGGAACAAAGTATTTCATTCTCATTTCCGTTAATCAGGTTGAAATGCCCAGATATCGATGGCTATGGTTGTCACACATATACATAGACAGCGAGAGTATATAACTTAGTTAAGCTAATTTTATCAATTGATATATTGTTTAGATATTAATCTTCTACTTTCTTGACACATGCATGCATTATATATGAACTTGACATAAAATTTCTTTCCACCTAAAAGCAAGAAAATCAATATTCTTTACAAAGTAATAGTTTATAATGTGTCTTACTGGATTTAAATAATAATTATCAGAAAAATTATAGTCATATGAGCAGAAGTAATTTCGAATTAAAGAAAAAGGAGGAATAAGAAGAAACACTTACTGTCAGCCAAGTGATCATCCACACTTACTAGAGGGAAAGAGTGAAAAAAAGCAGCACAGAATATATCAACATGTAATTGGTAAAAAAAGGAACTTAAAGAATATAATTTTATTCGTAACTTTACCCTTAAAACTTCTACAACTAGTGGGAAAAGAAATAAAGCTAAAGAAAAGTTGTCGTAATAATATCTTGATAAGCCTCTTTATTAGTACTATAATTTAATCTCAATTTTAAGATATAAGTAGGTGATCCGGGGTGGTTCTGAGATTGAGGGAACCTAGTCGAAATCAGTTTAGGGTCTATCGTAGTATATATAAACTACATATATTATACTTTTATATATACAGGAGATTTAAAAATTTAGGGGCATGTAAGTGTTGGGGACGTTAAGTGTTGGGGGACAGACGCAATTAAGACTTGTTCGCCTATAGTCGGGCTCACCTGTAAGTGGCTAGAATGTATGTATATAATTATGAAGTATACATTTAATTACCTCTTTGATATCTGTTGAAGTGCAACCCATAATGAGTTCCTCTAATCCAGATGCAGACCTTCCTTCTAGTTTATGATGTTGTTGCTGCTGATGCTGTTGGTGTTGGTGTTGTTGCTGTTGCCGAAAGATGGATATATTATTTATTCATATGTAGTAATTAGAAGAATACAAAACATAATCATCAATATGATCATGTATTGTCTCCAAAACCAAGCGTTTCAAAGGTAAAAAGTAAATTTTATGCTTGTTACCAACTAGACATGAACTAATTTTATCCTTCCACAAATAATATCATATTTTTCATTTTTTCTTTCGAAAATTGATTTAAGTAAGTTAATACCTGAAAGTTTTCATTTTGAAGCATCATTCTGGAAACATGAAAAGAGCCTTGATCAAGAATATCAATGGAAGCTTGATGGAGAGAAGGAGGAGAGATAATGGTGGAAATGGAGTGACATGGCCTGCTGATGTGGAAAGCAGCCGTCGATGTTGCGAGTTGTTGATGATGTGGATCATGTGTATGAGATTGATGATGATGATGATGATGCATGTGCTGATGATGCGACATTTGTAGGTCATGCTCTTGAGACATTCCCATGCTCACCCCAGTCTCCATTGCAGTTGAAGCTTCTAATCCTGTGCTCACCAACTGTAACAATCATGCACTTAATTATATAAGAAGGATTACGTATATATAATCGATGAATGCAGTTTCATTTGGCACAACATATATCGGAAAAATGTAAGATTATATGATTAATTGAAAAAAAGTTGTACCTGATCATCAAAGCTTTTCCTAAATGGAACAAAGCTGTAGTGATCTTTGAGTTGTTGGATATCCATAGGATGATTATAACTAGTTAATGGAACACCACCAACTACAGACAAGTGATGATCATCTCGAAGGCTAGTGATCGCTATCTCTTTCGATGATGAACAACTCCCACTTCCACTGTCTCTCCTACTAGTTGGCTCACTACTATTTCCTTCACCAGCAACAAGATTTCCGGTACTAGTACTATTAATTCTGTCACTCCAATTGCATTGTCTTGGTTGAGTTTGATAAAATATCTTGGAAACTACAAGCTCACCTTCCCTCTCTTCTTCATGTTGCCCCAAGTGATATTGATGCATCACCCAATTTGTCTTTTCAGGTTTTCGATTTTTACCAAAATTCGTATAGAGGACCAGAATTTTCTTGCACCCCTTTTGCTTGCCATTCACCATTACTGGCCTAGTCTTTCCAGTTTTATGCCACCTTGTTTCTCCGCCTTGGAGATCACATTCAGTTTGAATTTTCCTTCTTTTTCGTGTACCAGTTGTGTATGCTTTCGATGGTCTGTGGAAGAAATGCCTACTTAGTCCATCTCTAGTAACTCCTGCATATTTTAGATTATTTAATATACAAAGTAATATAAATTAAGAAAAAATTGGGTATATATATGAATGAGAGTGATTAGTAGGTATAACAAACTTACTAATAAGTCCTAAATAATTAATAGAACAAGGTGGTGAAGAAAAGAAACAACCCTACTCCATGCAGTTTCTTCGAAGAAGACTATTGAAAGTGAGAAGTAGTGTACATAAGTAAAACCTAACTTATGAATTATGGTTGAAGCAACTAAAGGCTTTGTGTATATGCATGGTTATAAAAACTTGACCTGGAAGTTTTTCCGGATGGGTATAACAAATTCCATCGTCTCCTTCGATAGTTGGGATGAATTCGTCGATAAGAGGGTGAGACTTTAGTTCTTTATCTTCAACTTTGGCATCCAAGTGTTCCATTAATTCTTGGTCCGTGGGATCGAATTTCACTCCTGCCGGTAATCCTACCCAGTCCTGCAAAACGAATCAACTTCATAACCAGAAGACGAAAGCAAATAATGAAATTTCGAAATAAAATAAACAAGATATTATGAATTCAAAGAAAGAAGGGCTAAAAACTAGCTTTCAAGTTAGTATTGAACAAAACAGTGAATTGATTTTCTTTATTAATAAATTATGAAATAAAAGCAGAAACTAAACCGGCAATTTCTAGCATAACTTTATTCTTCTTTGATTCTTCTTTAAATCAAATTTAATCTTTCTGCTGAAGCCAAGAATATTATTTGTACTAGTAGCTGCTAGTACTTATATATACGTACCGGCTTTCCTTCGAGCTTGTGTCCACAGCTAGGGCAGTGTTTAGATCCACAAAGTTGATGTTCCTCCAGCTTTGCATCAATAAGATCATGAGAACTTCCGATAGAAGACCCCAATTGATTAATATTGCTCTTGTTCATGCCTTTCTCCATATATTTATCGGCCATTGTTGCACCTTCTTCACCTCTTATCTGTTTTGCTGATCAACTTCAAGAAATTCCTCCACCGAATTAGACATTAATTCTCCAACACAAAAATATATATTTCTCGGAACTGGATCTGATGTCCTCGTTTGTGCTAGTATATAACTCAGACTTCGGAAAAGATGCAAAAAGGAAAAAAAACAAGGATTAGATCACTTGGAGGTGATGTTGATCAGTTAGCTACATAGGTCTATGATATAGCAGTAGTATAATGAAAAATCACGGATAAAGAAAACGAATAACATGAATATAAAAAAAGAAGAAATTAAACAAATACAATCCAATGAATCAAATCTTGAAAAAAAGAATAAATTCCAGTGAGATGATTTGTACAAATTAAAGATATAGAGATGTACCGGAAAGGGGAAGTATCTTGGCCGGCCACAAACAAAAGTAGGAAGCTAGCTAAGCCGAAAGAGAGATCAAACAAAATACGAAGATAGAGAAGAAGAAGAAGAAGAAGAAGAAGAAGAAGAAGAGAAAAAGAGAGAAAAATATGAAAGCGAAGAGGGAAAGGAAGAAACGGTGAGTAGAGGAGTTTGAGCTATAAAACCTGCTTTAACAAATGTAAAACACCAGAAATTCCTCTACTTTAACTGAAGCCAGTGAGATAAAGAAAAAGGTTCCTCTATATACATACTACTTACCTTTAACTCTTTGCTTATTATATATTTTTTAATTATATATCCATTTTGGCGGTTTTGTATACTTGTATAGAGGTACATATACTGTAACTGTGTGTATATATAGAGAAGTAACATGGCACATTTTTAAAATAATAAGAAAAGAAAAGAAGAAAACCTATCATCAGCTGGTTTTCTTTGTTTTTTTTTGGTTTTCTTTGTTTGTAAAGCTCATGAAGCTTTGTTTTGAGTCTCTTGACTAGTAAAGCAAAAGCTATGAAATGGCCTCCACAGCTGTATGTATGAATTTAATCTATTACTAGTATGTAAGGGCATGTACATTAATAGATATTATATAATAACCAATAAAGTATTTGTATACAATGGCGTATGATCAATACAAAATAGTCCGAGTTATAAGACATTGATCCTCATCCCTAGCAAGAGATCGATGTAACCATTTATTCGCACAAAATTTTCGCTAATAAATTTAAAACAAAAAATTGATCATGTGAATATAGAGATCACGTCACTCTATCTGTATTTAATTTTTTCATTTTAATTTTTCTTTCTATCCGCAAATAGATTTATTAATAATCGAACATAAAATGATGCAACTATATATTGGCAGAAAATTTCCGCAAACGAATTTAAATAGGAAATTGATGTGAATGCAGAAGCCATGTTACTCTATCTGCGCTTAAATTTTTGGTTTTAAGATTTTTCCTATCCTTTAAATCTCTAGATTTTGGTGGTATCTTCCAAACAGTAAAAGGTTGAACAGTGAAGTGAATTTTTTTCCAAGACAAAATCAATAAACTTGGTATGCGTACCCAACACTTCACTATGAGTAATACTCAAATACACCATACTCTCTACATTTATGCATCACAAAAGAGACTATCTACACAAACTAATTTAATCAATCTAATCATATTCACGTATTATAAAGATTGAGTAATCAATTAACTAATCGCAACAAAGTTAAGAAAAAAATAAACTAATTTGAAAAGGGCCGGATAGAAATACACATGCTTTATGGAGCGGGAGTGCAGATGAATGGTGATTCAGTTTTGATGAATGTTGCAGAGACGGAAGGTACAAGGTTGCTTGATATGGAAGGCAAATGAGCAGTCCTGCTTGATGGACCAGGACCACCACCACCACCACCATACCTTGTAATTATATACGTATGTCTATTTGTGTTTATACCATTATTATACATATACTTACAAATCCCACACAAAACTTAAACTACAAGCACCACAGATTCATGTTTTAGCTAGCTTTAGGTTTTCAGGTTGTGTTTATGTTTAACAGTTTTTACTTTATCATTGTCGGGAACATGATATGCTGTATTTCACTGTTTGACAAACATCGATTTTTAATTACTGTTTAACATATATAATATATCTACTATAGGTATATACAAGTATACAACTCCTATACTTCTTTAACTTTAACCACTTTCTCTGTCTGTGTACTGGTAGATTTTATTGTATCTAATCATCTGATGTGTAGAATTCCGTTTGTAGTTTGAGTATTTCAAAGTATATATGTTCAAAAAAAAAAAAAACAAAGTTGATGTTGATCAATAAATTTGCATTTTTATCACAAAATCAATAGTTTTTTGAATGATTGAGTATCCCAAAATAATGGTATAAGTCACAAAATAACGGTGAAAATCTACATCATTCTAAATAGATCGTTACAAAATTAGTATCGTTAATGATTTGATCTCATAAACAAACATTGTTTATTATAAGACGATATCATTTTAAACACATAAATATAGCAAAATCGATTACATACTTTCTATCGATCATTTTAAGCACACTGATATCGATATAGCAAAATTAATTACTTTCATTGATTGATTTCTAATAAATTTTCACTTCGTCTTGTTAAGTGAGATTAAAATTAAGATGACGTATAACCGTTTATATACAACCAATAGAAACCAACACCTTCGTCGATTATAACTTACGAATTTGATTAAAATTAATCAAGTCTTTTCGGACGAAAATATACAATTAGTTCTGCAACTTTTTACCTGATCACTTCTGGTTTTAGGTCAAGACTTATTTCCTTGCAGTTCATGTTGACACACCGTCTATCTCATGAAAACATAACATAGAGGTCAGAGAAATAATCACCGGGTAGTTAGAATCACTAATTAATCTTTGTCAAAACACTAATCCTCCCTATCTCCAATTGGCTATATACTATCTAGGCTTGGGTTGGCTAGGCATGGTTAAAGCCAAGTAGCATCCATAATGATTACTCCAGGTGTACTTAAATATGTTTGGTCCCTTTTCTTTTTCAAGATTTTATTTCAACCAATCAGATGATGGCTAATTAAGCATTCATGTCGATGATACACACATCCATATAGTCAAAGTATCCATGATGATAAATGTTTGTAAAGAAAAATAGCCATGATTATACATTTCTCATGTGTTTGAACCTTCTTTTTGGTGTGTGCCTGATATAAATCAGTGATTAAGAAAGAACAAAATCTTGGGAGAAATTTGTATCTGTTCTCAGAGGCAAAACATTCAACTTTTTTTTTTTTTTGCAAGATTAGATATTTTCCTTTTTTGCTTAAAGTATGAGTAATTAGTGTGAAATTGTATGCATGAGACAATCTAGTTGAGTTGACCACTGACAAATACACTGCGCCCCACATATCTTAAACAGTGGTGTTTTTATGTTCTTGACTCCTTTCTGTGATTCTCTCTGTTTAGCTACTTGTGACTTTATTATCTTAAGTAGTTACCAAGTGGTTGATTAGTGAGAACTTTGTCTTTGCTAGGTTGTTTTTATGAGAATTTTTTAATTTATAATCAATTTAAATTGTGATTATAATTGTGAAGTGTAATACGGGCTTGGCATTAACCCTTCTTAAATAGACCAAGAATATGAGTTCACCAAATAATGACAATGCTAAGTAGCTATATGTGACAAAAAATGATCGAAAACAGCTAAATTTAATTGATTTTGTTTGGTCGAATTTATCCATTTTTCTTGCGGTGGGGTGAATGAGAATTTTATAATAAAAAAGACGTAATATTAAATACTTTTTATATTTTTTTTCAAGATCACGTAGAACTCACATCAAACTCATTTTGATTTTTTGAAATTAATCAAAGATTTGGAAACAAAAAAGGAATTTTCGAAGTACAACCAGAGGGTTAGTTTGGAATAACTCCTCTACTGTTACATTGTGCAAGTAATAGCAAGCGAGTAAGATGTGCATAAATAGTTGTGCATTTCTAAAATCAGTTTTGGATGATTTTATATCCACAGACGAGTGAAATGTGCATGTATAGGGGATACGTTTTATAAACCAGCGTCATAAATTGTACAAAAATAAAACAAACTAATCAATTTTGGACATAACCATTATGTTCTGGAACTATGCGTAGTTGAATAGGTACATCTGCGCATATGGACAGTTTTCTTACTCTATCCAAAAAAAAGGTTAAAGGTACTACAAACTTGCATAAATTATATGGTCATGTATCTTTACGACGGTCCGGCTAATAAGCATGAGAAATGCGACCTATAATAAGCACCAACTTACTAAGAAACTCCGGAAAAAAAAAACATTATAAGAAATAAAGTGTTTTCCGACCGAAAACTAACGACCGTGATTTTTCCGCGATTTGAACCGACTGCAAGAAAAAATAGTCGTAACTATTAACCGACCGCAAAATCCGACCACAAAGTTGGAGCAATGGCTCACCAATCTGAGGGCATATAGCATAATCAAATAGAAATGTGGCTGGGCTATGTTTCTCGTGAGAGTATGGGGACTCAGGTCCAACCCTATTATGTTTATGTTATTCTGAAGGGGGTTGGAGTTCTATCGTTAAGCTACTTAAGAGAGGGTCCTTTCTTAAAATAAAAATAGAAGACTTGTAAAAGGAAGAATCAATCATGTTATATATTTCAGGAGCTAGATCACATCTAAGTAAGACCCGATCCGATAGTATGTGCCGCTTTCCTAATCAAAAGATAGGAGAGGGAAATGAACAACCTAAGGGAACGCCATCTTTCTAGAAAGGGTTTAATAAATAGAGGCTGACTTGCTCGCCTTTCCCTTTTCATAACATAATAAGGTATACGAACAACAGCGCTGGTCGTAATAGATCGACTTTCATAGGACCGCCGCATTTTGCGCAGAATTGGCCATACGCTTTCGGTTCCGTGAGCAGTAAGCAACATATCTCCCCTTCCAAGCAAGGATCAAGAAGAACCAGACGCGGGCAAACTATTTTATTGGACTGCTGTTTTTTGCTTTTTAAACCGACTAAGCTTACGGTCGTTTTTAGGTTGGAGTTAATGCTCTCCAACTACCCACAGTGTACGTCAGCTGACATGTACTTTTAACCGACCGTTATACCCGACTGTCTTTTTTAACTACTAAACCAACCAGATTTACAGTAATCCGACCAAGAAACCCGACTGTAGTGATGACAGTCGATTGTACACTTCGGTCGGGTAAATTTGGTCGTATTTAAGTCACACTGTCAAAAAAGGAAAAATTAGTAATCCGACTAAAGTAACCCGACCGTTACTATTAAACCGACTGAATAATGACAGTCGGTTGTACGCTTTGGTCGGGTAAGTTTGGTCGTATTTAAGTCACACTGTCAAAAAAGAAAAAATTAATAAACCGACTAAAGTAACCCGACCGTTACTATTAAACCGACTGATTAATGACAATCAGTTGTATAGTCTCGGTCGGGTAAGTTTGGTCGTATTTAAGTCACAATGTCAAAAAAGGAAAAATTAATAATCCGACTAAACTAACTCGACCGTTACTAATAAATCGACTGAGATGCCGACCAAGCCTCAGTCGGTTCTTTTGGTCGGTTGCATGAAACTTATAATATGCTGACACGTGCTACGTAACGTGGCCAAACCCAACCAGATATCAGTTGGGTAAATGGGTGGGTTTATGTTCATCAAGTAGTCCATCTGTCAGTCGGTTCTACGACGGTCGGTTTAATTTGTCAGCTTTGGGGCCTGCCACGTCAGCTGAGCCCCTCCACATGTACTGACACGTGGATTTTCCCTTCAAACGAAGGCAACGTCATTTTTGGTTAATTCCGACCATTTTTTTGCTAAACCGACAAGATTTAACCCGACCGTTTTTTACGGTCGGGTTTACGTTATACCGACTGGTCGGGTTTACGTTAAACCGACCGTTTTCGGTCTTTAATCGACCGTTTTTACGGTCGGTTTCAACTCTTCGCCCATCTTATATTTGAATAATTTCTTTTCTTGGCCTCGAGCTAGAACTGAAATTTGAGCCAAGCGGCTCGCGAGCTCGTCCAGTTCAAACTCGTTTATCTGGGCTCAACTCAGCTCGTTTAGTTAAACGAGTCGAGTTCGAACAGAGATTCCGGCTTAGGTAATTGAACTAGTCGGCTTAACTTAACTCGTGAAATTAAACGAGCCGAGTGCAAGTGGAGGTCTAGATCGACTCGATTAAGTGTAAAATTATATGAGCCGGCTCGTTCGACTCGTTAAAGCAGGTTCGTTTAGTTAAAGGAGTTGGCTTAACTCGACTCGTAAAATTAAACGAGTTGAATTCGGGCAAAGATTTATGCTCCATTATTTAAACGAGTCGGCTCGACTCAACTCGATTAACCTCGGCTCGAATTACACTCGATTTGAAACTCAGCTCGCTCGGCTCGAATTACTACCTCGAACTAACGAATGAGATCAACTGCATGTCTATTTAACTTGAGTCTGATATAAATCATTTTTAATATTAATATACGAGTGATATTTTTATAATTATAAAATTTGATCAAATAATTGCAATTTTGTCATTAAAATATATTCTATTTAGCAAAAATAAATAAATATATGTACCCTATTCATTAAACTGTTCTAAGTACGTATTTGGAGACAAATACATAGACATTTTTATTTTTTATATATACTAGTTGGTAATCCGTGCGAAGCACGGGCCCAATTTAAAATAAAATAGTAATATTGAATATTATTAAGTCAGTTGAATTAGCCGTTACAAATATTAGACCTAATAATAGTGTATAATAAATAAATAAATATTATTTAATTATATGTAATCATAGCAAATTGAACTCAAGTAAAATCGTAAAAAATACATTATAAATAAATCTTGTATAATTACGTAGTTGTAGGGAATCGAACCCTGACGAAATTAAATAAGGTTAATTATATAAATTCTTTGTATAATTACGTAGTTGTGTGAATCGAACCCGATTATAAAGTGAGGTTAGCTAAGGCAAGTACCAAAATTTAAATAAATCTTATATAAATACGTGATTGTAGGGAATCGAACCCTAGCGAAATCGTATAAAGTTAATTATATAAATAGTTAGTATGGTTACGTAGTTGTGATGAATCGAATCTGAGTTTAGAGTGAAGTTAGCTAAGGCAAGTACAAAATTTGGTACTTTGGTTTTATTGATTAAAGGATGTTTTGCTTATTAATAAAGAGTATAAATTTGTTTCTAGTTTGCTCTATTCTAAGTTTATAGATAATATTATTTTTGCTGGCAGACTCAATATCAATGTCATTAACAAATAAATGCAAAATACCAAATAACATGTTATAAGCAAGCATAACTTACCTGCATCGCTGTTGAAAGGTTTTCTAAGTTGAAAGCCTTAAAAGCCGTTATCTTGATGTTATTTTTTGTTTGTCTGATTATGTAGTTGTTATGAAACTTTACGTGTAATTCTAGTGCTACATAAATAGTTGTTTGATTAATAGGATTCTATTGTTAAAAGGAACTGTACAATCATCTTATAAGCCAACATCTTTGTTATTTTAGATAATTTAATATTAGTTAATAATAATATATTTATTTAATATATGTTATAAATACAATTCAAATTAGCTGCTTAAAAATGAAATAAATGTCAATATAATTATTTAATATTACTCAATTATTGTTAAAAAAATGTTTTTCAATTTAAAATAAATTGAAAACAAAATAGAATAGAAGTGTGTAAGTAGTTGGTTAAATAATAATATAATTAAAAAAATATATTATATTATTAGTATCACTAAATAATATTTTATTTTACTTTAATTTTATTAATTATTGTTGTTTATCCAACTTCAATCTGGACACTACAAACTCCTTTATGTTTTCAATATGTTCTTTCACATCATATATAACAAAACTTTCTCAAAAATCTTGGTTTCACGGTTCGACCTCTCCTCAAGAACCTTCTATAAAAAAAATCACAACCAAAAAATTAATCGAAGTTCAAGATACATACAGTAGTGCAACCACGACTTCGTTATAAATAGAGCTAAAAATATGTATTTTAAATATGATTTTGTTATTAATATTAATAAACACTTAATAAAATTCAAGTAAAATTATAACTAATGAGATGGTTACTAACTAATAGAAAACAAAGGAGAATAGAAGTCTAATGGAAAACAAAGTAGTTTTATAGAAGTCTATTCGTGTAAGTAGCTGGTTGAATAATAATATAATTAGAAAATAGATATTATATAATAATATAATTAGAAAAATAGATATTATATAATTATCTAGTACCAAAAATTGGTATTTTGGTACCTTAGTTCCGTGTTCCATTTAAATATGATTTATTAATAAAAAGTATAGATACACGTGATCGAGATTTATTTTCGCAACGTATTTGATTTTCCAGAAAACCTATGATAGTCAATTGTTTACTGAACATGCCAAAACCACACAGTTTCTAACAAAACATGCAAAGAATGCGAGAGTGAGACATTTAATATTTTTTAAGTTTTTTACGTTAAACCTAAATGTGAGATTGACCAGATTTTGTATATTTACAGAGGTTGGGAATTCATGTAAGTTGGGTAGGACTATTGAACAATATGTTAATATTTGCTCAACAAAAACAAAAACAAGGGTAAAAGTTAGGTTCATCTAATATGGCCATTCACTTGTCCTTCACTCCATCTATTATTTGATGTGTTTTTACGTATTCATTCTCATCATACTATCTTCTTCGTGTTTGTCTCTTTGCTCTGATCACTATTCAACGACATACTTTAACTGAAATCCAGGAGACCTGGTTTTCGTCATATGTCATTTACGTTTTAATTTGCGCGTAAACTGTTTCCACATTGTCGTCTTCTTTAACTCGTTTCGCACCTCAATTCTGTATGAGTTTACACGGTTTTCTTGTTTTATGGAAACCACTACAATGTACTTTAACCGATTTGGAATAATATTAACACCAGGTAATCATACACAAAGACTGCACTACATATATTATTAATGTGAGTTATCAAAAAGCATTAATGAAGTACCACAAATCTCCTGATGTAACGATATATCCTTCTCGCTTCTTTTACGGATATTGAAAATTCGAACCTCATTAGAGACAAGATGATTTAGCGTATTCAATAAACTTTCAGGTCCCATCACGTGTCATATATATGTGGACAAAAGTTTTTAGCCGGTCAACAATAATTACGACCAAATTTAGTTAATAACGATCAGAATTGACCCCATACCGTTAGCTGACGGTTGTTATTGTCTAATACCGATCGATTTGGCTGTTGATAAAGCCATTGTAGTGTTATTAATTTTAAAGCAATTAAAGAATATTGAGTTCCAAGAAGCCTATAGAATGGGTCAGGTACCTAGAAAATTTGCTAACCTAGTGCGAAAATTTGGATGATAATATAATTTAGATCAATGTGAAATTATGAAGAGCATTCTAAATTCAGTTCAAACTTCAACAAATGTGGGCTAGCAACGACACTTGTTTGAATGTTTGGTGGCATTCGGTTAATCTCAACTCCAAATTTTAGGTCATGCTATAAACGAGAGGGTTTCATTTTGAGTAGCACCTTTCCGATCATGTATAACTTATCTGGTGTGCTTGTCACAAATTTACTTTGCCTGACAATATAAAAAATAGAGCAAAGAACGGGCAGCAACATGATATAAAAATAGAGCTCTTGCAGAAAGAAAAAACGATGAATTGTTTGTTTTCGTGAAGACACTCGGCTAGTAAAAAATTGATGGATTGTGCA
>PHNY01187076.1:21032-34017 GCA_003724115.2 Anethum foeniculum | reverse complement strand
AGAAAAAGTACGTGTATATGTACTTTTTCTGGAAATAAGTAACTTATTTTTCATTTTGAAAATAAGATTTGATTTTCAATTCTTATAATAAATATTTATATTTGAAAAAAAAAATTAAAAAAATAAAATTTTGAAAAAAATAAGTAACTTATAAGTGGAAATCAATTTTTGCCAAACGGGGCCTTAGACTCTTGCCAATGTTTTTTGCAGCATCTCAAAAACTCTTCTACGATTCTAAATCTTCGATAGTTTTATGATTTTTTATTTGTTTTTTACTAACTAGGTTTTATGATCTTCTGTACTGTGGATCACAATAAAGAAAACTCTGGACTCGGGCTGCTTAACAAAATTGTGTTTTCGTTAGGTTGGGCCTGTTACAGTATTAGACCTCTCTCGCTAAACACTGTGTTTTGTTTGCTTTGAAAAGATATTTATGTTTTTGTCAATATTTTATATTCACATTAACTCCTGTACTCATGGTTACATATTTTCTGAAATTAATCAGTTGAGCTGCGGATTTGTAATCTATCACATAATTTTAAGAATAAGAATGATTTAAATAATTTATTAATAATTTATCAAATCAATCATATAATTAACCAATTTATAGATGATTTTTAAAATCGACCGATTATTATACCCATACATGTACCACCGTAGTTAATCTAAACTAGTATGATGTTTAACGTAGCAGTAGCATGTCATGTAATCCCCGTGCCTCTCCATCTAATCCTGTCCACTTTCTGTTTGCTTGAAAAGTACTCCTATAGTCCTGTCCATCTTTTGCTTCCTTGAAAATTTTTCAATATGAATGTGAATAATTACATGACTAATATTGTTGTTCTCTTCTGTACTCTTTATTAAAATCAGAAAACCCTCTCTAAATAGTATGGTATGTCATGTATATTATTAAATTAAATTAAATAATATAATAATTATTAATTAAATTAACTAATCTTTACTCCTTATTAGAAGTTTAAAGTATGACATATCATTTATATTGCAGTATGTCACTAAAAATAATAAATAATTTAATTAATATAATAATAATTATTATTATTATCAAAAGCACTAAAACTAGAGACACCCTCTTATATGCCACATAATACTAAATTAATTAATTCATAATAAAAATAATAATTACAATTTATTATTAAGAGCACAAACTACTCTTAGTAGTGAAGTTACATATTAGGGATATATTTACTAACACCGATTTAATTAAGATTTGAGTATATTACTTAAAAATTGAGAATACTAATTTTAAAAATTCATTATTCGAGATATTAAATCTGATGATAACTGAATACCAATTCAATTCATGTAAAACTGAAATTAGATCGAAACCGAATCTAATCCGACCTACCTAATTGTATCTGATTATAATATAATCAAAAATTGATCTAAAATTAAACCTATTATTCGAGTTGACATGTCAAATATTAAAACAACTATTATCTCGATTACTATAAGTTTTTAAGAATTATATAATAATAATAATAATAATAATAATAATAACAACAACAACAACAACAACAACAACAACAACAACAACAACAACAACAACAACAACAACAACAACAACAACAACAACAACAAAAATAACAATAATAAATTATTATTATTATTAATGAATATCTATGTTATATGTAATAATATCGTACATGTATCAGTAATGCAAAGTTCTTTTAAGTAAAACGTGGTAGTTCCGTTATCAGAATAACGTTATTTATTTATTTTTATTTATTTACCTCTATTATTTTATTAAATTTATACAACAACCACCTCTTATATTGTCGGCACTGTATATACTTTTAAGGTTATTATTTATATTATTATTAATTAAATATATAATTCGGATTCAAATTATATAAATCAAAACGTAATTTTGAAAAATATTAGTATAAAAGTAAAAATATATTATCAAACTATTTACTCGATAGTATATGATAAATTAAATAATTTTGAAAAAATATATTATATAAATTTGAAATAATTAATATAGATCCGTGCTTGGCACGGGTTATCGGCTAGTAATAATAAAAAGTTATGTATCAATTTTGCGATTGTCTTATACATTTACAAGTGAATATCTGTTTTCATAATTTTTGGATGAGTAAGAATCGAACCCAAAAGCTAAGGACTACGACCACCTAATCACCCAATCGCACTCAAGCATGTGTAAGTTAAGATATCCCTACTTGATAAAATTTTCATCTACTAGCATTTATCTGGAAAAAATCAAATCTGAATCTTTTTATGTAAATGCTCCTATAATTAAATCATGAAAAAAAACAAATAATAGGATTAAAAAAGTAAAAATTGATGGGGGGGTACAAAGTTAATCCCAAAAATCCAATATCTATAAATGGAAACTCCTGCAAGCCGTCCTTCCCTGCATTCTTTCACCTCCTTCCATTTATTTCAATGTCCAAACTTTCTGGAAAATCACAATTTACACATTACCTATTCACAAAATATTTTTCTCAATTTTTACTAAAACTTTATTTATTTTAACTTCACTTCTCCCCTCTGTCTCTGTACATACTTTCCAGAATTTAAAAGACTTGCGCAAGACTCAATGTTTTTCTTCTTCCATTTACTAAACGTTCATGTACACGTACATATATATTGTTTTTAAATATATTTAGCTAAAACGTAGATGATTAATTGTTGTGTATGAAAAATGGAAGCATCGATGGTAAGTTCTGCAATTCCTAGTATGAATATGCAGGGAGAAAATTTAAGTTCAACTTCATTGGCAAAATTTAAAAACGGTTCGGTAAGCTTCTCTTCTTCGGCTGGTAATTTGGAACCCAAGATTGTCATGGGTGAAGATGGTTATGTTCTTGAAGATGTTCCTCATTTCTCCGATTACATTCCTAATTTACCGGTATCGCGTTCTTCTTCTCTAAATTTTTACTTTAAAATGTAACATTCGGGTGAGAACGAAACGTGACGAACCAAAAAATATAAATGGTTCCGCGTTCTCACTGAAATGTTATCTTGTATGTGTTTATAATGTGTGCATAGAATGTAATGAAATTAAAAGTATAGAGATAAATAATATGTAATCAAGAACGTGATTGTAAGAAGTTTGTCTAATTTATGCAAAAAGGGAAGCATGATATTGAATTTTGAAGATTTATGTAAAATAGGTCAATGTATTGATGATATACTATTGAACCTTGATGGATGCAAACAAGTGTCTTGAACCAAAATGTTACAGTTTCGAATGCATGTGCATGCAGTCAGATTGGGCTTTTTTTTTTTGTCCGAATATGTTCGGATTGCGATTTTTGGTGCATTTCCTGCTGAAAAGAAGCGATTACCATGATTTATTCTGATTTTTGATCTTTCCCTTCATTGCAGACATTTACCAATCCATTGCAAGCCAATTCTGCATATTCTATTGCAAGGTAAGTTCACTTATGTTCTGTTTCGACTTCAATTATCTTACAGCGGGTAAAGTTTAGCAACCACTTTGCAAGTTCAGCCATGTTGATTTGAAGGAGCTAACTGATTAAATTTCTGTATTTAGGAAAGTCTGTGTCGATTGTGATGACACTATTGCACAGATGGTAAGGGCTTTTCTTTCTCTTGTTCTAGTAGTTTTCTTTACACACACAGTTTCATGATTTACTATATGATACAAGATAAACAAACTCTTATATATTAGTCTATCTCTTAATCTGCACTTAGTTTAAGTCAGACTCTGCCCTGACATTGATCAACTGTCTGAATAAAATATAAAAAAGAGTGATCGTATAGTGTCCTACTATATAAGAATGGTAGACGATGTTTCACTTGCTTTCATCTTATGCATTAGCCTTGGCCCTTTTGTAGATTGTTGTTCACAAGGATAGTCCAAGAGGAACACACTTTCGACGAGCTGGGGCTACTCAACAGGTAAGCTTCACGAACCCTTTTAACTTGAAAGTATAAGGCTATTTGATTGGCATTCACATATGGAGCTAAATGTATGCTTCAGGTATACTTTGAATCTGATGAAGTTCATGCTTGCATTGTGACGTGTGGAGGCCTGTGTCCTGGTCTCAATACGGTGATCAGGGAGATAGTCTGTGGTTTGTACAATATGTATGACGTGAAGAAAGTGGTTGGTATAGATGTAAGCCTATGTTCTATAATTACATCACATTCACATTTTAAGACTTAATTAATTTATCAGTAAGTTAATTGAAACTGCCACTTTTTAAAATTGATTCAATGGTATATCTCTTTTCTCTAGTGGTCTTTGTAGCATATTTCATTTCAAGATGATACAAAGAATAGGATAGAAGTCTAGTTGATTTGGGTTGCTTCCTTAACTAATCGTTCAACGTGGTGAACTTATATGGTGGCATCTGCAGGGAGGATACAAAGGTTTCTATTCTCGTAATACAGTCCCTTTAACACCGAAGGTTGTCAACAATATCCATAAACGTGGTGGAACTATACTTGGGACATCACGAGGTGGACATGATACTAAGAAGATAGTCGACTCCATTCAGGACAGGGGAATCAATCAGGTAACAACAAGAATATTGCAAATACATTTTAAGAGTCGTTTTGATACTTTAACTTGCAACTTAGTTCCACACCTGTAAAACATTCACTGTATGGCATTTTGTTTATAAGGTTTATATCATTGGAGGAGATGGAACACAAAAAGGGGCCTCTTTTATTTTTGAGGTACATTGGTATAATGAGATGCAATTAACTTATTCAGTATTTTTATATGAAAACAGTAATTTTTATTTTGTTGAATTCATGGCTTATACATGCTACATTCACATCCTCCATCTTGCAGGAAATCAGAAGCCGTGGTCTTAAAGTAGCTGTTGCTGGAATCCCCAAAACTATTGACAATGATATCCCGGTATTTTGCTTGTCATGCTGTGCATTTGAAGTATTGCTTCTTTTGACAATCAATCTCTAATGGACGTGAATCAATGGATCTTAAACACACACATGAACACTTCCAGATTATTGACAATGACATCATGTGACAGGTTATTGATAAGTCGTTTGGATTCGATACTGCTGTCGAGGAAGCTCAACGTGCTATTAATGCAGCCCATGTTGAAGCTGAAAGTATGGAAAATGGTATCGGTCTGGTGAAGTTAATGGGTCGCCATAGTGGTAATATTCAAACACATGAACACTTACAATGTAGTCTTAGTTCTTTTCTATAAACCTGGCCAAACCTGTTGAATTTTCATTCTAAGATATTTAATTAAGTTTCCTTGAGGACTATGAGAAAAAACTAACATGAGAGAATATACCAGTTCTATCTGTTATCTTTGAAATTTATTTCTCCTTTATTTATTGACTACATTGTAATTTGTACATCTGTACTACATAGTATATCTGTTTTAGTTGTAATAATTATGATATCTTCGGATGTTTAACTTTGTGCAGGGTTTATTGCTATGTTTGCTACTCTTGCCAGCCGTGATGTTGACTGTTGCTTGATTCCTGAGTCACCCTTTTATCTTGAAGGACCGGGTGGCCTGTTCGAATTTATAGAGAAACGTCTAAAGGAAAACGGTCATATGGTTATCGTCATAGCTGAAGGTGCAGGGCAAGAGCTCGTTACTGAAGATTCACAAATTACTGAAAAGCAAGATGCTTCCGGAAACCATGTTCTGCAAGATATTGGGATTTGGATGTCTCAGAAGATCAAAGTATGCATTCTGAATCTGATGCTAATGTATGTTATGCATATATCGATGTCGTTAGTTGAGCAATATTTATGTGGATTGCAGGAATACTTCTCAAGAACTGACGAGACGGGAGAAAAGATTATGCATATCACCCTCAAATATATAGGTTAATAAATTTTCTAGTTTTTATTAACTTTTTCTGGTAAGGTTAATTACAAAAATTTAAAATTCACGCACATGTGCCTCCACCGAGACTTGACCCTTGACCTCTTATAACCGAGAGCAGAGGGGCATCCACTAGACTAAGTTCTGAATATTGGTCTTTATTAACTTATAGACACTTGAGATGAATCAATGCTATTTCGGTTTTTGGCAGATCCTACTTACATGATTCGAGCTATTCCTAGCAATGCATCTGATAATGTGTTTTGCACGCTTCTTGCTCAATGTGCTGTTCATGGAGCTATGGCTGGTTATACAGGCTTTACTGTTGCGCCTGTTAATGGCAGAAACGCATACATACCCTTCTATGTTAGTTGCCTATTATCTTTTTGATAATAAATATGCTATGTAATATTGAATTCTGCTGATTGCTGACCGAAGACTAACTTTATACTGATTGGCAGCGAATTACTGAGAAACGGAACAAGGTTATTATAACAGATAGGATGTGGGCTAGACTTCTGTCATCGACGAATCAACCAAGTTTTCCAGTTGCCAAAGACCCCTCCAAAATTAGCAAAGAGGAAGAAGAGGGTGACCGTCGGGTAGTTGACTCAGAAAGCTAGTAAGAGTGCCTTGTGGCTGCAATGTGGATAAATTAATTTTTAAAATTTTAACATGAAAAATTCTTATTATAAGTAAAACTTTGTATGTTGAGACATGTTTGTATAATAGTTATTTTCCCTTATTAAACCATCAAGTTCATTTACGTACTTAACTGGAATTTAGGAGTCAATTTGTTGCTGAAAGATGCAGTCTCTATATCAGGTGTTTTCTTAGTGTTATTTATCTTGCATTGCTTAATTTGTTAGTTTTGGGAGACCTGTTTACGAGTAGCTTGTCAGATGTTTATGAAGATACATGCTACCGAGGCACAGTTGATCGTGATCTTGTGACTTATGATTGTTGTTCCTAAATTTGGTTGAATATGGCAACTCATACGCCAATTTGTTGCATGAAGCGGCTAACAATGTGGAGGAGTGTGAAGAGGTGGTGCAAGAATTTGAGCCTGGGCTCATGTAAAATGAGCAAGACGTTAATTTAGAATTCAAATCTCCTTCAATTTTCACCTGACAGAAAAATCTCGATGGAACGCAGAAAAAAAAGAGAGAAGGCAACTAAGAAACCTGTGAAGTGCAGAAAAGAGATTGAAGTGTGCGCAGGTTCCCTAGGCTGTTGCAGGCTTGCAGCAGCAGTCTTAGTCACCGCAATCCCGAAATAATAATAACAAGCTTTTATCAATCTTACTGGTCAGAGTATATGAGCGATAGATGGATGGGAATGTGAATAGAAATTATTTTTCTAGATAAAAGGATGGACCTGTTCTATTTTGTTGGAATTTCCATGACTTCAACGATAAAGATAGACTATTGAGTGGTATGGGAGACCCCAACCTAAAATGCTTAAAATTAAATCAGAGGAAGAAAGCTCGAAGAAACTTTTGAGTATCAGAGGAGGACAGAAATTGAGGCTTAGTGGAAACACCACATGGAGCAACATATAAGATCTGACATGACAAATGTCAAAGAGAATGCAGCTGTTGATATTCCAGATGATCATTTCACTAACAGTTAATTATAAGCATGTGTCTGAGAAACTGAATAATTGTTGGGCAGAACCCCCGAGTCAGAGCTATGGCTATGTGAAGCAATGTAGATAAAGTATCCGACGAGATGGATTAAAGAATCCTGGAGGATCAGTATTGTTCACATCATTAAATCTCTAACCACAGTTTTCTTTAAATCCCTATTTCTAAATTACAAGACAAAGTATCAATGCTGAGGAAAAGGGAAGAATAAGTAACGTACTCACCTAAGATGAGTTGCTTATTGTCTTAACGATATGATTTAGGGACCTACTCATCTTATATTTTTGTAAGTAAGTAGGTTGCTAATCAGACGTAAGTAGTGTGCACTGTGCAGTAAGAATTCGGGGGCCTGTATTGATGCAATGACTCAACAGAGATTCGATAATAGGTAAAGTTACGATATATTGTAGTAATGTGTAAGATTTTACCGTTTAGCAGAGGAGACAAGTGAAGTCCAATAAACTGAGTCAGATTTGAGACTGTTACACTGTTTCTTGGAACCTGAAATAATTTGTGTCATGAGATTTTTCCGTGGATTTATTATGTATGTGACAACTATCAGGGAACAGCCAATCTCGGTCTGTATCCACTGTTTGATGTAATGATATGTACAAGATTGTTAATTATTATAACGCAAATCATCAGAGAGCTGCAGGCTTCCCATCTTTCCTAGGATCACTAACTGCAGTAAGAATCCCATGTAGTACTTGGTCTTTTGCTGCTTTCCCATTTTTCCGGCCTATGGTGTTCGTGTTCTGGAAGTCCTGAACAACAAGTTGGCAAATGGCTCCCCCCGATTTAGCCTCCAATTCATGACCTCTCTCTTCCAAGAATTTCCGTTTCTCATATGCAAGCTCTATATGCTCACCATCAATACAATTCCAGTCTTCATACAAAACCACATTTGGTATCAACTGCATTTCAATCATTTAGTCGGCGCATGAATATTCTTGCTTGTTAATTATAAAAGCAGATGAAATAAGGTATAGGTTGTTGAAATTAGTAAAACCTTGTGGTAGATTCTTGGACTCTGAACAGCTGCCAATGGTTCCATGCCTAAGATAAAGTGATTAAGAAAAACTTGGAGTACCGCTGGAATTATGTATAAGCCTCCACTGCCTCCAATCACTCCGGCTAATTGATTATCCTGCAACCATTGTATAAACAAGATTATAATATGTTAATAACAGATTATACTAGGTCAATAACGCCTTCTTATAATTAACTTCACATATATGCCTGAGAGTAATATACATTTGTATCTGTTATCATGATGCAGCTATTCCGACCTGGAGAACTATAATCGGAGTCATTGAAGACAATGGTCTTTTATTTGGCTCAATGAAATTAGAAGGTGCTGGAGGGAGATGATCGTTGGATATCTCGGTAGGCGTGGAGAAGTCGTCCATTTCATTGTTGAGCACAATACCGGTGGCAGGTGAGAGCACCTTAGCTCCAAAACTAAAATTTATGGTGGTTGTCATTGATACAGCATTTCGTTCTGTGTCTACAATACAGAAATGGCTGGTACCATGGTCTCTCAGCTGACTCCACCTGGTGACCATTAGAAATTGGATAAGTTTGGTTGATCATACTGAAAAACTATAGAGTTTTATACAAATTATGAGATAATAAGTTGAACCTGTGCATATTTCATCAAAAAAAAAAAGTTGAACCTGTGCATATAATATTCAGAAGGGAAGGTTGTATTGTCGAATATCCTTTGTTGAATACTTTTGGCAAATAATGGGGAAAGCATGTCAGACACGGTTTTACTGATGTTCACAAAGTCAGGATCACCCAAGTTCATTCTAACAGCAAACATGTGTTTTAATGCTTCGATTAAACGATGCAATCCCAGTGTTCCTTTTGCAACATTTGAACTTGCATAGCTATCTAATATATTCAGCACCTGTGACACCATCACATATATAATCAGTTAAAGTGTTGTAAGTTGTAACAAACTACACCTAGCTAAGTCAAATAAGAAGATGAGGGAATTAGAATATATTTGTGCTGAAAAATTGAAAAAAGAAAATGGTAATCTACCTACCAAAGAAATCCCGAGTGTTCCACTTGATGGAGGAGGCATTCCTAAGATAGTATAGCCCATTGCATTCACAGCCATAGCCTCTGTAACTTCAACTTTGTAACTCTTCAAATCTTCCATTGTCAATATTCCACCAGCATTTCTCACGTCCTTAACGAACTTTTCTCCAACTACGCCACTATAAAAAGCTTGTGGTCCTTGTTCTGCTATTGTTTTCAAGCTGTTGGCAAGTTCCTTATTATAGCATATATCCCCAGCTTCTAACACTTTACCATTTGGTGCATAAACTTTTTGCAAACCAGGATCACTTGTGATTGAATCTGCGTGCCCATGAATTGCATTTGCAAGATACGGAGCTATCACAAAACCTTCTCTAGCAAGTTTGATGGCAGGCTGAAATAATGTATTCCAAGGCAATCGTCCATATTTCAACCAAGCTTCATAAAGGCCAGCTAGCTCCCCAGGTACGCCCAATGACAGTGCTCCAAGAGACTTAGTATCTTGATTGTTGGCATACATATTCTGTTATATAAAACTAACCGATTACACTCAATGCATACATTTAGTTACACTTAGAAACTGCAAAGCATTACTGATTAAACTAAATTTTACATATTTAGCTACACTTAAGAAAGAACCTGCGAAGAAGCTAAGGGAGCAGTTTCCCTCATGTCAAATGCTAAGGTTTGTGAAGTTGCTGAAGATCTAACAACCATGAAACCTCCACCACCAATTCCACTAGCCATAGGATTGACCACACCGAGGCATAGAGCAGTTGCCACAGCAGAATCAACAGCATGTCCACCTTGTCTAAGCACTGATACGCCAATTTCGGAGCACCTAGCATCATCCGCTGCAACAACTGCTTGGTCTGACTCAATAACTTCACCATTTGGAATTTTTATGTCATGATTATACTTGCTTAAGTTAATTACCACCCCATAATCCAAACGGTCTGTAAATGTGAGGCCAGCAACTGGGAGACAATAAAAAATTGAATAAAATCAGCTAACATTAGGTTGAATTTGACTATTTGAGCACACACTGTATTAGAAGAATAAAATTAACTCATGTATTAGGGCTACATTTATAATCCTATCGCATAAATACCCAAAGATAAAGACTTTTCTTGTAAGAACTATGCCAGTGGCATAAGAATATAAAATCATTCAAATTGAGGAGATTGTCCCAAAAAAAAAACTCGAATAACGGTCAATTACGTAAATTTAAATACTCATGCACACTGCCCTAACATACTGTTACGAAGAGAAGAGGGACATTGAGATTTGAGTGTGTTACATTGCTAAGGTCTATGGACGGTCAAATTATATGTTAACAATCTAAACTGAGCTCCTGTTGACTATTATGAAACCCAAAAAAATTACAAAGACATCAAGTTCAACAATTATACATTACATAAAACATGAAATAATCAAGAACCCATGTATAAGAATCAAGAATCATGGTATCACAAACATGGTCATTAAAACATAAGCAAATTCACCTATCAAGAAACTATAACAGAGTAGTTTTGAGACATACATGCAAGGATAATGAGGCCCACAAGTAAGCACAAAGCTCTGGCCCACCATCTACTTAAGAATGAATCTTGATGAGTTCCCAGAAGTGGAGATTCTAGTCTCTGCTGCCCCATCACTGTAAGAAGATGGAGGAAAGATAGAGAAACAGAGGGGTGACTTGGATTTGAATGTGTGTATAAAAAAAGAGTTGTTTGATTGGTTACAACTTACAATAACTTGAAAATGTCGCCTATATAGTTAGTGGCCAATGCAGCTACGTTATTTTAGTGCATGTATGACACATTGAGCGTGTTCGTGGACATACAAGATTAGATAAATTCTTATTTTTTACTCCTCCTCGATCCCTTTCAATTTTATACACTTTCCTTTTTTGAATGTCTCATTTATTTCTATACATTTCAAAAGTTATCAAAAGTGATAAATGTTTATAATATAAAAATTCAACTACATCCAATACTTTTATTTACTAAACCCACTTTATATATAAATTATTAACCGGTCCCACTACCTTACTCATTTTTCTAACTTTTTTTTCTTAAATTACACTTTTTCTTAACCTCCGTGCCCAAATCAAATGTATACTACTCCGTGGGACGGAGGAGTATGAATCTGCCAGAGATTCCTCCATCTCTTTCAATTATAATTAACGGCCGTCTTATTAAGAAAACTGTAATTCGGAGAAATTTTTGGTTTGACAAATGTGTAACTTACGGTTTCTAATTTGATATCTAAATAGCGTGGATAAGTCCTATTTGGCAAAGATTTAAAAGTTGAAAATTCGAAGTTCTGATCTTCTAGTAATAAAATATTTGTCCACGCAACAAATGCAGATATTAAATACTAAGATAGTAATAGAATTTGATTTTGACATTAACTGCCGCCTAAAGATTCCATATAAAATTAGATTATAATTTGTAGACTTTCCCGTTTCGTGGATCTGGGTTTTGTTTTGTTTTGTTTTTTCTTTTTTTATACCGTTGTATCAGGTAAACTTTAGTTTAACACATTACTCGATTATTAGATATGTATTTCCAGAGTGAATGATTTTTTTTTTACCGATCTACTATAATATTACGCGGATCGAAACTTTTTCCTTTTGTAGAAATTTTTCACAGAAAAAAAAGGAAAAATTATAGCGGATTAGTAAAAAAAATCGTTCGATGACTTTTAAATATAGATCCAATACACCTAATACAATGTGTTAGATAACGGTTCCTAACACACGATTGTCAGGACCAGGATCCCTGAATCATTTGCGAAATTTGAAATAGTTTTTTGTGATTGTTAGGTACCAGAATCCTCGATCTTTTGCGGAGCTAGAAACATTTTTCTTCGGATGAGCCCAAACACATGTTACTGTACTTCGACTAGATTATATATACTCAAATATACGACGGATTTTGATTTATTGTACTCATATTGGGACATGAAAGTTGAAACAATGAGATGTTAGGTAGTGTGTTAGGTAAAGATTTAATTTCACAGAGATATTTTTCATGCAATGATATACTATTTACCTATTTTGACAAAAATATAGAATGTCAAAATCAAGTTTACATTAGAACTAGTACTTTTTTTTTTTGAAAATAAGGGTTTGCATTCATTAAAACTTCTCAGCAATAATATTACAAGCAATGAAGTCAGGAGCATTTGACAACCACTCTCCCGCTGATCTGACATAAAATACGCTACCCTTGCTAAATGGGCGACGTTATTCGCAGATCGGTGAACAAAAACTACTAACACTTCTTAAAAGTGTTTCAATAACTCAATACAATCATTAACGATAGTATCAAAGAACGATTTACCCCGCACGCCATCAATAGCATCCACCAAGAGCTTTGCTTCTGTTTCAAATATACACTTAGTTCTCTCCATGTTTCAAATATACATTAGAACTAGTACTTATTTTAACTAG
>PHNY01187056.1:0-23634 GCA_003724115.2 Anethum foeniculum | reverse complement strand
TTTAAGAATTTATATTTTAATATTCCTATTTTAAATTTTGTCTTTTCAATTTTATATTCGTGTATTAAGTTATAATATTAAAACTTTAGAATTTTTTAAAAAATTATAACTTATAAGTTATTATTTACCAAACACATCAACAACTTATAAGTAGAATTATCCAAACGCCTAAATAACTTATAATTAATAATCTACATATCACTTATATATCACTTTTATACTTTAAGTCATAAGTTACTTATTTTAAGAAATCTCAAACAGGCCTATGTCTCCTCCTCATTTCTCATTTACTTTCCTCCTCATTTTTATATTATTCAATTTACAATCTTCAATATTCTCTTTCCTATCATCTTTTTAATTATTTTTTTTTGACTAATATGGCTTATAGCCTTACAAATGAGTATCTATTCTCAAAAATTCTCGCGGTGAGCCAGAGTCGAACCCAGGACCTGGGACGACAGAGGATAAGCCCTTAACCACTTGGGTTATCCAATCGTGCTCTTTTAAATTATTTTATTTACATAAATATTCACTAATTTATTTTATATTTTTATATTTAATAAAAAATTAATAATTAACAACATACATAATTTGTGTCATACTAATTTTAATTTTTAAGTTTTCATATTTATAATATAATTATATTTAACATACATTTAATTAAATTATTTTATAAAAAAATAATAAAAAAGATTGTAATATAACCGGGCATCACGAAATAATCTAGTATGAAATAAAACAAAGATAACATGAATGTCAAAATCACTAAATTACATCTAAGACTTTGAAGAAGACCAATTATATATCTTATAATATGAGAGGATCTTATCCAAATATTTGGTCAGTTATTACCAATATAATCGTTGAATTTTAAATTAAATAAATGATAGCCCTTGGATCTGAAATTAAGGTAATATTCTATTTTCATAATCTAAACTAAAACTATGTAGGTTTTTTTAATTTAATAAATTAGTTAAGTAGATATTCTAAATTGAATGGAGTACTTAATACAAAATTCATAATTTTTTTCTTTTTAGTTTCTAAATTTTTTACATAAATAATATTTTTTATATATATTATTATAATTATTAAAAAATATACAAATAAAGGAATGTACGAATAAGCAACCTATACAAAAGATCACGAGAGGACTTGAGACCAAAACGTGTTTTAACCCCTGTTCTTTCTTTTTTGTGCTAAGTTAGTCCTAACCTGTTTTTCTAAAACCCTGCAAAACCCTCAGCTGACATTCAAGAAAATCAAGAAGCTTCAAATAAATGGAAGTTTCTGCTCTACAAAACCCATTTACATGACTCTCTCTTTTAAGCTACTTTTACCACTCCTCTCTAAACCTTTCTCACACTCTCCCCATTCACTTTCACCTACATTTTTCTACTCCGCTGTATCTAACCACTTAATTGACAAAATCACAGCTGCATTTCACCAAGAAAATCCCAAAATCTTGAACCCTTTTTTGACCTCTAAACTTCAAGAAAATCATGTGGGGTCCATTCTTTTTAATCTCCGGACAAAACCCAGTTCAGCAATTAGGTTCTTTGAGTGGTCTGAAAATATTCTAGGGTTTGCTCATAATCTTGATTCTTTTTGTGGGCTATTACATTTGTTGCTTTCTAATCGATTGTTTGATCCTGCTAGGCAGGTGTTTGATAAAATGGCTGTAAAGTTTGGAACTTTTGATTGTTTTGATGCTTTTTACGGAGGTTTGCAGGTTTATGATTCTAATCCTAATACTCTTTATAGTTTCTTGATTGATAATTATTGTCGAATTAAGATGATTGATATGTCAGTTGAGATTTTTTATCGAATGTCTGCGTTGGGTATTTCGGTATCTCCATATGCTTTGTGTTCAATGTTGAGTTGTTTGGTAGACTGTAAGGATATGGATGTTATATTGAATGTTTGTCGAGTTGCAAGTGATGGATTAAGAGGAAAACGTAATGAACGTATGAATTTGTATGGTTTTGTGATGGGTGGTTTCTTTAAGAAAGGAGATGTTGAAATGGGTCTACGTTTTCATAGAGGGATGATTGAGAGCGGATTCTCACCTGATATTATTACTTGCAATAAGATTATGAAAGGTCTTTGTAATAGTAAGAGTATAGAGGTGGCATGTACATATTTTACGATTATAGTAGAGGTAGGTCCTAATCCGAGTTTGATTACGTTTACCACATTGATTAATGCACTCTGTAAGGATTTAAGAATGGAAGAGGCATTTAAGGTTTATAATTTTATGACTGTGAAGGGTGTTATTCCCGATGTGTTCATCTATAGTATTTTGATTGATGGACTTTTCAGAGTTGAAAAATATGAGGATGCACATAAATTGTTGTTAGTCGCAATAAAACGAGGTATCAAAATGGATCTGGTGCTCTTTAGTTCCTTAATTGATGCCTACATGAAAATTGGGAATGTTGAAAAGGGAATTGATGTATATAATAATATGTTGGAAGAAGGTATTAGACCAAACATTGTTACTTACGGGATTGTTGTGAATGGGTTATGTCTAACTGGTAGGCTTCTAGAGGCTCTTGGTGTCTTTGGGCATATTATGAAGTATGGTATTGAGCCATCTCTGATAATTTATAGTAGTCTTATTGATGGCATGTGTAAATTCGGAAACTTAAGAGATGGGCTTGGTTTGTACAGGGATATGGTAAATAATGGACTTACACCTGATGCTTTTATTTATAGCATAGTTATCAATGGTTTCAGCAAACAAAATAGGATAAGTGATGCAATCAGCTTTTTCTACCAGGCTTTGAAGGTGGGGATAAGGCCTAATGTTTATATATTTAATTCTTTAATTGATGGTCTCTGTAGATCAAAGAGAATACATGATGCTGTTAAAGTTTACCGCCAGATTGGTAATTATGATATTCATCCAGATGTAGTTACTCACACTGTGCTTATCAAAGGGATATTTGAGGAAGGGAGAGCACTTGAAGCATTAAGTTTTTATTTCCAAGTGCTAAAGAAGGGCTTCTGTCTCGATGTTGTAACATATTGCACCCTCATAAATGGATTTTGTAAACAAAAGAATTTGACTGCTGGGTTACGGGTGTTTGAGCTCATGCTCAAGGATAACGTAAAACCTGATATTGCGGTACTCAATATTGTATTGAAAATGCTTCTTAAAGAAAATTGTTTGCAAAGAGCAGAGAAGCTATTTAGGCAGGTGTCTGACAGTGGTCCCAAGCTTGATATTGTGACCTATAACACAATGATTTGTGGATACTGCTCTTCTAAATTGTTGATGAAGGGCATTCAGCTGTATGAAGAGCTTAAACATTATCAAATCGGACCAAATGCTGTGACTTATACCATTCTGATTGATGCATTTTGTAAAGATGGTAATTTGGAAGGCGCAGCATCATTATTCTCCACCATGCTTGACAAAGGTTTAGAACCTAATGTCTTTACATACAGTTGTTTAATTGATGGTCATTTTAAATGCCATGATATGAGGAATGCCCTTGATCTTTATGATGAGATGTTGGGTAATAAAATATCTCCCAACATTGTGAGCTACAGCATTCTGATTGATGGTCTATGCAAAAGGGGATTGATCGAGAATGCATTACATTCTTTTTATCGCGCCCTGGAGATGCATTTACTGCCTGATATAATAACATATGGAATTTTGATACATGGGTTTTGCAAAGCTGGAAAATTGTCTGATGCCATGATATTTTATAAGAAAATGTTGGGAGACGGAATCATTCCTGATAGGTTCATACGAGGTATACTAGCCGAGTATCATCTGCAAGAAAGTCTGGATGAAGATGTTTATACTTCTCCAGATACTGTGCAGAAGCCTTGAGTATAATTGATCAATGTTGGTTGTAATGATGAAATGTTATTATGGTGAATAGACTTTCCACTATGTAGGTTATTAGGAGTTTGTGCACCTTAATGTTCATTTTTACTATCTGCAAAGTCATATATGTACCCATTTGTATATTGAATGTAATCATTCTTTTGTAAACTGTCTTATTTGTACCAGATCATATAAAAAAACCTTTTAAACATATTGAACTAATTTGCAAATGGATTCATTTTTCATCTAGTGCTTTAGTCCATTGTGTAATCACGTCTCTAGATAGATTCTTCTTCTATTATTGCAGCAGATTTAGTACTGACTGGTTCAACCCAATTCACATTCTAATTATGGTTTACTTGGGTTTGTTATGGCTTGAACGAAACTTAAATTAAATGTGTGATGTTATCTGCTACATCAATGACTGCTGCTGTTTTCCTTTCCTTCAAATCTGTTTTCAATAAATATTGCATGGTAATTGAACCTTCAACCTCGTTCAGCTATATCATGATAGTGTTGTGCGGAAATTGGGAGACTTTACAAATGCAGTTATAGTTTCCCTATCAGAATGCAGAAGAAATATGCAACTTAACATGGAAGAAGGTTTTTTATGTAGGTGATGCTTGATTTTCCTGATCATTTTTATAAGTTAATTTTTGGTTTTAAGTTTTCCCGCTGTAGCTGTGCTTTCAATATCTAATCATTTCCAGCTGATGCTACAAACTAAATGGAAGAGAAAGTTCTTGAGTGGTGCATAATATATTTTGAGATATATTCGTGTGCAATCTAGAAAAAGAAAATCAATCAAATGATTTTGTGACTTTGTCAAGGTAACACGGAGTGTCTATACTCCAAAGCAGTTATTCCACTATGCGGGAATCAGGATACACCTCATTTCTATTACTGCTGTTTCCGAGTATATGTAGATCTTTATATGATTCACTTCTATTTAACTGGCTGAGATTGATATTGTGTATGTGGTGTATACTATGATGGTTTAGAAAATTCTATGATTCTTTGTCTGAAGCATTCGGGGAAGAAAAGCCTTTAGGACCTCTGGCAGCGTTGAAATTCTGAGATTACGCTATAGATGAATGTCCAGAGGAGATTTAAGCATGACTGAAGGAGAAAGTAATTGTATATAATCAGGTATGAGATTTCAGATGTAGTTGTACTAATCATTTTTATTCTCTATGAAATTATTGTTAGTGGTTCTGCAAGGAGAATCCAGTACTTTCTTAATGTATCTAATAATGTGTTTGAGGTTCATAGAGGTGCCACCTCTACTCTTCTGATTATTTTGCAATATTAACTATTTAAGTATCTGTATGTTCTTACCATCACGAAAATGCAAAGACTTGTACTATAATTCAAAGCCTGCAAGTTGGTCCTTTAGATGCCTGCGGAGATTTCTCTTTTCTAATGATAAAATATGAAGTAAGAATTGGATTTTATATGTTTTAACATGGTATAGTGCTTATTTTAGAGAGACGGTTCTGAACTCTATATTCATACCAGGCCAATGTAGGTCAATTATTCATTTATGGCCTACATTACTGTATTTTTAGAACTTTGATTAAACGGTATGAGATGTCTTTCTCTGTTGTTCACTTTACCTTGGGTTTAGATATGCATGCAAATGATAAGAACCTATTCAACTAACAATTGTTCTTATCAGTCCTAATTTTACTAAGGTACAAATTTCACAATACCTGTTCATATATGTTTGGTGTGAGAGCAGGGTTGTATCTGTTGTAGCACATGTCTGCTCTTAATGAGCGTCACTGCAATTGTTACCAGTCTCAGAACACCCATTTAGAGTGCTTTATTGGTAGTGCTGAAAGTTCACTTTGCGGATGGTTAAAGAATTTGTACGATCAGAAGATTACCAGTGTCATTGATTGAGATAAGATAAATGAATGATGCTGTTGAAATGTAAGTGAGTCGGAATTGCTCTTGTTGTCCTTTCTTATAAATACATATCCCATGAATTCTCTTGCTTGAGAGGCTTAGTAGGAGGTTCATGTATTTCTATATGACAGTGTGACAATAAGAGCCTGATGAGTCTTGAAACTGTACTGGAGCAGATACTAATATATTATGTTATTATAATTTTTAATAAGTTAATTTTATGTATTTCTAAGATATATATTTGTCACTGGCCGGGGGATCTTTTGCTGTTAGTTGGGAATAATTTCTTGCTTAATGAGACAGTAGGAAACTTCTTTTTGTCAAGTCTTTGGGGTTGGGAAGGGAAGGAAAGCCAACTCTACATTATAGTTATTAAAATTTAGAAATGATAGATAGAAAAATATCACTGTTGCTACAAGTGCCGGCACAACACCCTGTAGGTTGGAAATTGTAAACAGATCTGGCCCCAGGATGGAGATCTTCTGGTCTTTAGTATTTGATATTATTAACTTGTGGAATTGACCTTGTTGCTTTCATATTCCCGAAATTTTGGTCTCATGAAATACTAAGATCCTTCAAAGTATAAGAAACATTGTGAATCTACCAGTTCATATTTGTGCTGGACACAGAAAAATCTATAAAATATGCTGTCATCCTTTGTTTGTTTACTGCAGTAATTAGTGTATGAAGCTTATTGCCTTAACAAACTGCTTCTTACAACTTAATCAGACGTCAAACTCATGTACTTTGCATTCAGTGAAACAACTTTTTCTAACTAATGGCTTTCTGACAAATTGGTAGTCAAAGATATAACATTTTACATTAATAATTGTTAACATGATCAGGTAGTCGTTCAAGAATGTCAAATGCCTTATGTCTAAGACTCAGGCTTAAAATAATTTGTGTGTGGTGAAAGCACCCTCCCAACAGCTACATATTTAATTCACAAATTTGAAGGTAGTTGCAGAAGTCCTTGTCATGGCTTTTGTCACTCCCTTTTTCTTAATCCAGCTACTCCAAATAGTTCTTCGTTTTTATTCAAAAAAAATATTAAAAATTCCCTGGCCTTCAATGACTTGCACAGACGGCATATACATTATGCATACATACTGAATGTTTATATACCTCTGCTCACGCTTCGTTCAGTGTTCTGATTATATATATGTGCTTTCTGCTTATTATTTACTAGATATCTGGTCAATGATCCCAAAATTATGTTCTGATTAGCCGTTTTTGCTATAATATCTGGTGAAGGGGCGGTGGTCTACATAATCTTTTCAACCTTATAAAGTGTCTTGGTTTTTCTTTTCCACTTTTTTTGGTGCAAGCTTTTCACTTGTGTTTAAATATCATGGTACATGATGGAAAGAAGAGAAACTTTGTTGATAGTTCATATTTAAAACCTGAACCTAGTCATCAGAATTTGACTTTGCCTCAAACTCCAGCAGTTCAAAGAATTGAAGCGGGAAAAAGTCTTAAGGATATGGAAGAAAGAAGGTACTCGGATTTATATAGAAACACCACTGAAGAGTTGTTTATAAAGACCTTCATGGAGGGATCAGCAGCGCCAACCATGGATATGCTAGGTTTCAAGAATCTTACTCAAAACTTCCGTGCTGATAGTGAGGAACTCTTCAATAGCTGGCTTACAAACGGAGAGGCAAGAACTTGTTATTATAATTATCTTCAGACTTCGGTACACATTTTATAAATAATCCATGTAGTAGTAGTGTTCGGTGTAAATAAACATCGGAATTTTTTTTATATAGTTATAGTTGCTGGGGTCTAGAAAGTTTCTTCTGCGTTTAAGTATACTCTATGAAAAAAACTCTTCTGCTTCTTATATACTTATCTTTCTTTGATCATAGTAAAGCATCGGAATTATGGAATAGACTCTCACACTCACTGAAAGACAACTTCTGTTTAGAGGATAAGGAATGATTGAACTTTTTATTAAACCATGTAATATCAGGGCATAAGAGAGATTTTAAGAAGCTCATCGACATAAAAGTGCTTCTGAGAAGTTGATAGAAAAGTGATTTCTTATTTCGATCATTCGGATTCTATGAATGTTAAAAAGACCAAATGGTGTATACTATACCCAGAAATTATCATCTAAAAGTTAGTTAGACTCTATGGATAGTTAACATTCTGAGTGACAAGTTAAATTGATTGCTTTCCCTTTCCTTCGACCTATTGACTAATATTTTTTTTTTATTAAATGCGTTTTCACTATGATACCTGGATTTTTCACTCTATGCTGAATTACTTATCTTGGGCACTCGCAATCGACACTCTGGACATTGGAATGGGAGTTGGACACTTCATTATAGTGTATTAAACTGAAAAACTTAAGTGGTACTGTAATCGAACTCTTCAAAGTATACAGTCTGACTGAAGACATTAGAACTTAGATTGATCTTTTACTTAACAACACTTTCTTCTCTTAAGTAATACACTTTGGTCCATCTTTAGTACACAATAACATTGATCTGTTTTCCTTTTCTTTTCTAGAATCAAGTCAACAATTCAGCAAGCATAGCTCATCGAACTCGGCAAGCATCACGAAGGTGAAAATCTAGAAATTCCTTCATTGAGATTTTCCGGAACTAGTTAGAATATATAGTTGGTTCTTCGATAAAACTCTAGACCTTGATATTTACATTTTTATACTTCTATTCTCCCCCCTCGTTATATGATGTCTAAAGTGAAGCCAACCATATCAGTTGGTTCAAGCCCAATTCTACGTAATACAGTCTGTAGGTAGAATCAACCTATTCCAGATAATAAATGGTTGTGATCAACCTATTCTAGGTTATGTTCATTTTAATATGTCTATTGTTTTATTTTTGTCCCTTCTTCATTTCTGGACAGTAGGTGTAAGAGTCTTTAGTACATATTGGTTAAAGTGATTTTCTAAATGCAGAATTACCTCTGAGTTGAACCCTATGCCTAATCAGCACAATGGCACAATACTTCAGAAACAAGGCAATGAGAACCCAACTTCAGGACATGCTTGTATTGCTGAAGAATCTTCAAATGACTTCAATCAGTATCCTGACAGGTAACTCTTCCTTTACCTATATCTTCTATATATTACAAGGAAATTTTGGATTGAATGATCATGAACTCAGTGAGGGGATTCATTATGATTGAATCTTTGTTCCCACAGGCCACAGTTGGAAAGTACTGGTTTTCTGTGTTGTGCATTCGTCATATGTGCAACCCTTTCAACATGAACTTTATATTACCTTGTTTTCTCTGTTGTAGACAATATGAGGCTTTTTTGAAATCTAAGTGCAAGTAATAGATGCTTACTGATTTCTATCATATTTTTAGCAGCTGTGTGGTGGAGAGAGGGGTACCATCTGGAAACCTTTACCTGGCTAAGGTTTGTCTACTGTAGGCATGCAAAATGCATCAGTTCAATAGAGTGTTTATGTATAAAATTTATATCTCACCTTGTATGTAGGCATGGTTTCATAGTTCTCAGCCCATGACTAGAAGTCGCTCCTCCGAATTAAGGTACTGCTCATAACATATATTTTTTAAAAACTTATAGCAACCAGCCAACCATAGTATCTCCTCCATTTAACCTTAACATCCTCAATCATGGATCTCTCTTTTGCTGTAAATTAGAGTCATAAAGTTAAACTGAAAATTGTAAAATGTAGTTACTTAATAAATACTTTCTTTCTTTTATATAACTTAACTTTTTGCAGGAAAAGATATGTTGCATCACAGAATTCACAGACAGCATTTGGCATGGAAGCTATGCATAATTTAAATGCTTCTGGACATGGTATCAGTAATTTGCAACAAGATCTTACAAATTCAGATGGATTACCTAAAGTTCCATTTTCTGACAACCCCAGTCACCTGAATACATTTATGTCTCCATCAAATTCCTCATCATCTAATTTCAACTCTCCCCATATGAGTACTGTGGATAATGTGTCGTCCGTTGTTAGCATGCTGAAGGGTACACTAGAACGCAAATGGATTAATAACCAGAATGAAAAATATGGCGAAGATAGTTCGTTAGGCTTCTATGGTGCTCAAGGTGTTGTAGCTAATTCAAGTCTAAATCAAGAACAAGAATTACATAATTACGAGGCAAAAGGAACTTTTCAAGATACAACTACTCCCCAAGTTTTTGATCCTGAGGTCCTGCAAAGAGTTCAAGGATTGCTGGATATGGAGTCAGAAGAAACTGTAGCTCCTACAAATCCAGTTCAAATACACGCTGTATCTCGGGAGCAGTCACAGAGTGAATCTTCTGCTGCCACACCTGCAGTTTCCATTGGTTTTGATGCATATGATGGTCCCAGCAACTCAGGTCAAGCTCGAAGCAACGGTGAAAGCTCTAGACAACAAGCTGGGAATGAGAAGAACTCCAAAAACGGGATTAGAGCCAAAGGTAGGTGCAACAGAGCAAGTGAAGCTTATCTGACAGTACTCAATATTCTGATGTTTCTCCTGTTTAACTTGGTCTCTTTAGTTTATCCAAAGTATATTAGCTACTTGTTACAAAACCAATTCTCTTACCTTAACAGTATATAATTATATTATTAGTTCAGTCGCCATGCAGATGCTTTTGTATCTTAAAAGATGGAAGTACTACTAGAGTGTTTTGTCATTTTCTTAGGCGCTCTCGGGAAGTAAGCAGGTTCCTTTATTGTGTCATGAATCACTGCACTTGATTTTCTGCTCAGATGGAAGTAGATTTTCCAAGAACCCAAACTTAAAGAGCATATGATCTGTATGAGTTCAGATCACATTTTAGTTGTAATTCCATATTTACATGAAGTTAGGATATGCCTGAGTACCATGCAGCGTTAATCAGTCCCTCAGAAATTACATCTGTATTAATGTCGTTCAAAAAGGAGGATATATATAGCATCGTAGTTGTCCACAATGAACTTGTTTGCTACCTATCAACTACCACGTCTCCTCTCAGATTTTCTTATTTATAGTACTAAAGTATATTTGTAGTACTAAAGTATCATTATTGCAGATATCAGAGAAAGGATACATGATAATCTAAAAGAAGATTGTCTGGTATAGTTTGACCCATCCTTTTATTTCTTTAAAGTTTCAATGTGTTCTGCAAAGTGTTATTGGTATCCTGTCATTCCTATTTCTCATCAAACATCTCTTAAAATTACTTTCAGCAAAAAGGAGGTTTGGTTCGATATGGCTCTGTATCATCAGCTGGTTCAGGTAATTAATCTCACAGTTATAGATTTTGCATTAATCTATAATTTCCTTTGTGATTGTAAGATCTAAGCAGAAAGATGGTGTTTCATTTACCAAACTAAAATGTGGAGTTACTTTTGTAGTTATCGACTTGAGGTTGAAACTTATAATTTTTCATAACATATCATAAAGCATACCTATTTCCTTCATGGAGTACGAGTAATTTTTTCTTTAGATGAAAAATAATAGATCTTTCACTACTTTCAAAAAGGAAGATTCAGCTTGGAAAGGAAATTTGGTGGAACTATAACCAAGCACTTGAAGTCTTGGACAAATAAAGATGTGATTACTACCTATCCCCTGCAACTTAGCAAGAAAAAGCCTTAATTGCACACCATTTAGACGTTTTAGTACATGGTCACTGATATATAAGATTCACACAATCTTCTGCAGATAGAGAAATTGAATTTGTAATCATAGAACAAATTGTATAATTAAATGTGTGTTAGGTCCTGATCTGTACATTTTTCCTACTGTAAGATTAGCATTTTTGTGAAGTGCATGCATGTGTTAGTTTCTAAATATTAGTTGTACTGCAGCAGAGAAAGGTGATCCCACAAAGAAGCGAAGAGTGGAACGTTCACGAAAGTAAGTATAGCATTGCATTCTCCAGACATCACTGCTATATGCTATTTTGACTATTGTGCATGCATTATATTCTGTACTTTCTTTGATTCTTCAAAAGGAACATGCCCTTATAAATAAACATCACAAGAACATAAAGAGGAATATAATTGGATCTATGAAATCATTTTGTGCTTCCTTGGGGTTACGGCTATAATTCTTTAGCATAGGGGTTTTTACTTTTTTGTTCAACATCAGCTGATTTAGTGTATAATTACATCAGCTGTAGTATGTAGAAATCAGTTAGTAATAGGATATACCATAACAATATCATGTTATTAAAGAAAAGATTCCTAAACAATGATAAGTGTAGCTGAACAAAGACCTGATGCTCACTCTCAAGCACATCTAACAATCCAAAAATGATTAGCATATAATCTCAAAGCAAACATGCATCTTCAAATATTGTTTTCTCTGTTAATTTTCTGTTTGAATGAATTATGGTACAATGGCAGCTTTTTTTTTCCATGTCTTAAGCGAGAGGACGTTCATCCATTAAATTGGTAATAACTATGACCATTGTCTACATCATACAAATATATAGTGTCATGGTCTATTTTGTCATGATATCAGTTTAAATGCCTGGTATGTGAATGGTAAAGTATGTTCGCAGCAAGTGCTTGTGGTTACAAGGTTAATTGACATTGCTATCACTAACAAATTATCCAGGATGGCAGAGGCAAAGGAAAGAATCCTGACACCAGCAATCCCTTCAGATATGCAATCTGTTTTGAAGCGCTGTGAAATTCTGGAGAAGGAAGCAAGATCACTGAAGCTAAACTTGTCTTTCATGAACAGGTAACAACAATAAACATGATTTACTTACCATATTCAATTTTCCACAAGATTAAATAGTTACACTTACCTTGCAGAATGGTAGGCAACAAGAAACAACTATGTAAAGTAAAATAATAAATTCTTCTGACCATTGATCTTTTATTCTGTTTCCTTATTGTTTAATAAACTAGAAAGTGTTCAAATTGACCTATTTAATAGGGTTTTATCTTTTCAAATATGTATATTCAGGCCAATGATGTTAAAGTACCAGTTTTTAGACCAAAATTTGCTATTGTTTTTTGATTCTCTATTATACCAGGTGACTCCACTTGCTATATCAGGTAGATGAACAATAGTGTGTTACATGTCGAGCCAAAACTGTTAAAAGGAAATCACACGAGTGCTGTAACTTTTTTTTTTGCACAATGTAAAATTCTTGTATTTATTGTTATTTATTTATATTTCAGAAAGGACTCCGAACAGACCAAGCAGATAGAAGAACTTCAGAAGCAGAACGATGAATTGACTGATGAAAAGGAGCGGCTTCTGGAAGAAATCGAAAGGATCATCTCAGAGACAAGCAAAATGTAATACTTGATCAGGCTCTTTCAAGTTAGATTACTTCTTACTAGGAAGAAATCGAAAGGATCATCTCAGAGACAAGCAAAATGTAATACTTGATCAGGCTCTTTCAAGTTAGATTACTTCTTACTAGCTCAAGGCGCAAGCAAGAATCACAACTCTAATTGAGAATTTTAAACGACATTCGTAAACAGAATTCTCAAACCATTGTCGTGTTGAGTTCAGATTCCGCATTAAAACCCCTCCATCTTGGTATGAGAACGATGTTGAGATCATTATGCAAAAGACATCAAAAGTTCTTAAACGTTTAAATGTCGGCCTATGAAATCTCATCTAGTATTTTACTTTTATTGCTTTAGAAACGTTATGAAATAGGAAGACTCTGCACAATTTTTTTGATCCCTCGTCGAAGTGATATTCCATAGCTTTCGTTTGATATTAAATACAACTTCACAACTTAGATTCTTTTAAAGTGTACCACATATGATAAATCAGTATATTGCAAATTTGTAGTTGCCCATCCTTTAAGCCTGTGCCACAAGTAAAAACATCCATGTAGTCATGTACTGCAAAAATTTAACTTGCCACTAATTAGGCACATATTACATATCTGGTGCATATTAAGCAAGTTGCACAAGTTTTTTGGACTTGCCAAAAGATGTGAGATTAATTGGTTTCTCGATAAAGTACGTCTCAAAATTTATTTCAAGTGCCCTTTTCGCTATAACTTCTCATTACATCCTCGCATTTCAGTAGCTCTAACTTTATCTAATGTACATATGACATCTCAATGTATTTGATCGCCTCTATCCTCTATGATACAGTGCATAAAGTCGCTTTCTTACAAGCTACAGCTACAAGTATGTTACAATTATTTTACATCACCGGATCTTAATATTTCGGAACACTCTTGTCTCCTGGGAAGTAAGCGCTTGCCTGAAATGAGTGCTACCATCCACTTATGAGCTCTTGGATTCCTGGGAGGCCAAGCCTTTTCCCATATTCAATGACTAGCCAACTTGCAAAAGAAAAGTATGCTACAAGAAAACAAGTTTTCTTTAGGCGGGCAGCCATAGGCAGTGCCCATGTTGCACAGATCCTACGAATAGGAGAAAAGGCTTGGTGCAGAAGTCTAGCCAAGCTGAAGGAAATAAGAGAGGTTGAAAAACCAGTAAATACTCCAAGGACTACGTCCCATCTCCAACGCCTTACTCTCGCCAAGCCGGCCAGCCAGGATATTAACATCTTTGAGGACCTACAAGCACAAAAACCATCAGCTAAAGTGAGAGCAAGGGATATGATACTAAAGCTATATACTACTAAAATTATTAATAGATGTTTGTCTTGCATATCAGTTTTAACTAAATGGAAAGGCTACAATGATGCATTGTTCGGATGGAACAAGAAGAAGATCATGCATCATGTTATATATGGCCACTAAAGCAAGATGGGATTATTTAATACTTCACGCCCTTTTATACAGACAACAGTATAATGTGGAATGTGCATTTCAGCTTTATCAAATTCTACCCTATTACTCACACACAGTCAAAATAATTCGATGAGATGTGGTTTGCTAGTATCTTATGCTGCAAGGGAATTATTAACACGGTGGAGAACATAACTACACCAGTCTACTTCTAATAAGGTTCTAATAAGGTAAAGACGTTCATGCCAAGGACCATACTGTATAGAAAATCTTGAGAAACAATATACATAAAGATGGTCAGCAGAATTATTTATCATAAATATAAATTTACTCACAGGAAAAAATACCGCCTGACCATCTCAAGTGTAGATGGATCATTTGCATGGCAGTTAAATAGCTCGTCATGATATAGGTTAACTTTAGATATGCCCAATGTATACCAACAATCGTAAGTTTCATTAACCTACAAAGAAAACAATTGAATAAATCACCAAGTAGTCATTAAAAATAGAGGGCAAATGAACTTCAAACGACAAAAAATAAAAGCATAAAATAGATTTGCACAATTGAGGAGAACATGTCTGAGCCATGTTATCTTGGCAAAAAAAAGAAGAAAAAAAAAAGAAAGCAAGATCTACCTTAAACTCATCTTTTGATAACCAGGCAACACCAAAATTTGGCCTGCAGTCATGTGGAAGGGCCTCATTAGGAGCTTCTGCTGATGCGAGTTGAAATTGACCTGAAAGATCTATGTATTCTACCTGAAATTGACATCACTGTATGTTTAGGATATGAAAACCATTAATTATTCTCTGAAATGCCTCAAAAGAAAAGATAAATAATTTACTAGTCGAATAGTTTAAATATATCCAATTCGCATATCAGAAAGTATACAAAAATTACACAATAAATTAAACTTAGGACTTTTTAGTGTGAAATTAATTATCATTGCTCTATACACCATATATTAAGGCTAAAAACCAACCTAGCTATCCAGAGTTTAGTTCTGATCGACCGGGAAAATTTCATACAGCGCTCAGGTTCGTTATATGGTAAAACAGATGACATACAACCCAAAATATAGTTTTAACTATTATGTCAACCAAATCTAATCAACCTTGGAGCCGCTCGTATTGAGGGTCAATTCCTAATAATATATCACCCATATCCGAGTATTATTCATGGTTCATTGCCCTGGTCCCTGGATAGTAGCCAAGTTTATATATAGAATAGACCCTAACAACTGATATCTGAGTCTCGTCACAGTCTTGTACTCCAGCGTGCGCCTCTTTAGAATTTAGACCCCGCCCATTGACACTTTACTCGACTCCCTCGATCAAACATGACCTATATTCTGTTTAAATACATTGCCGGATGTTTTTTACAGGAATAACAAGACTACTGCTTAAAGATAAGAGCTACGGAGGTCCACAAATATGTTATATGGCCAATAAGAAATGTTGTACCATTACTATAGTGAACCTCGTTCACAAACATATCAATTATAACATATAGTATTGACTGTCCATTTAAACTTGCATTTTATGTTCCTGACCGTGGTACAACTCAATGACCTAGACATGCACTTGATTTCCTACCAGAAATGAAATTAAATATTACTATGAATCATTTGTCCAGCAAAAGCATTTATTTATTTTTTTAATGGACACTGCACAAATAGCTTGCCAAAACAAATCTGAAATTTATAATAATTAAGGTATTTAAGTATTACCTGAAAGATAGACGCCCAGTAATAATCATAACGACATCGAAATTTCTTTCTCTCAGATGGATAAAACACATTTTTAGCTTTGTAGTTAAGAAATCCAAGTTCACAGATCTTAGATGACCTAAGATCCACTCCTGTGGATAAGTTGAAATCATTAGAGCAAGCCGCATATTATATGAGCCTATAAATAGAATATATACAACCTCCACCTGCGAGATTAAATAAACAATCAAGACACTGGAAAGAGATCACAATAAATAAAACCAGCCTTCCTAAGCCAGCTAGAACTGGAATAACATGGAAATGGTTTAATTTGCATGTACAAAGACTTTTAATCTCTTTTGACACAAAGGCACCAGGTTCCTCCAAAAAGAGATTGTTCCAGAGTCAGGATGAAACAGAAAAAAGGGCACAGGGTATAAATTGAAAGTTAAAACTAATTATTAGATACTTCCACAACTTATCTGGAGATTTGATATATCAAACTTAAGATACTGAATAACCATGAAGGTAAGTAAACGAGGAAAGAATAAAAACTAAGACAACTATAACATACATAAGGAAACTCCTAGAGACATCGAAAAGGACAGGTAGATCTTTCAGTAATATGTCAGTCGTACAGTTGGTGATACATGGATCACTGATTACTCACCACCCGAAATTCATAGAATTTGATCTTCACGTGCATTACTTCTTATAAAAAAAAACAGTAGCTTAACACTGTAAAATAACAGTCGTATAGCAATTGAATGCTTCCGCTAAAAACAATTTTATTACCCATATCCTGGCACTTTTCCCATTTTCCCTTCACAAGTACGCGAACTTAAAGCACTAGTCAATTTTATTGGACCAAAACAGGCTTCCAACTAAACATTTCCTTTAGCCGTTCCATTATCCTGTAAAGACAAAGGTTGATTCTAACCGAACCAGCTACTGAAACTTCAATTTGCATCCTCTAATAAACTACTAGCTCCTAAAAAACCATCACCGTAGCCACAACATAAACATAAAACAGCAGAAAGGCTCATATCCGTTCAAAATTTCATCTCCGATGTCAGCAAGAACTTCAGTTAGTTTTCGAGTTTCGTGACTAAACATACACATTCCACCAGATAGCCAGCAACAAAATCAATACATACAAATAGTGCATACATACAATACCTAATTAATACAATCAAGCATAATCGTATCAAAATTCAAACATAAATAACTCATTTCCACTACAAATTAATGTGAAAAACTTACTGCTAGATACAATTTTGCACTGAGAAGGAATAGAAATAGGATCGGAAATGGAGTAATTTCCAATCAAAATAGAGAACAGAACTATCGCAGATGAAGCTGATAGAAACAAGGAGAGAGTGAAAATTAGGGCACACGACAAACGGAGTAAGCCGGTGATGCGAGGTTTCTTCCGGTCAGTCTCCGGCGAGTCCATAGCTGTGAGAATTGTATTGTTAGGTTGAGATCAATACGAGAATCTCCGGTCACCAGAAGAATATTCCGGTGATCGGCGTAAATGTAATTTATAGAATTGTCAATTGTGTGTTTAATTTGGTGGATGTTTGACTCTGTTATGAAATGTTATGCGGACCGTCAAACCAGGATATTTTATGAGAAATGTTGGAAATTTTTCCAAAATATTTCGTTTTTGTTGTGATTCATGTGTTATAATATCGTTGGGTTCGAATTAAAGATCAAGTGGTCCAGGTTAAGCTTTTGTGATTAGTGTTAAACCTTACGGGCCTGAATTTTGCAGGGCTGGACTTTGAATATGGGCCACCTTGTTGGTTGTATATAATACAAAACAGAAACAGATGTCAAAGAAGTCTACACAAGTTGTCCAGCCAACTATAGATTATCAATTTCAAAGATATAGGGCCTGATTGTTTTTCTTTTTTCTTTTTTTCTTTTTTTGGAGAATAGGGCCTGATTGTTTTTTTTAGTATAATTCTTCTGAGTTAATAAACATCATTATCATTGTGATAACTCAGTTAAATTCCGAGATTTTTTTTAAAATTCGGTAAATTTCCGATGCCGAGTTCGTAATAAACCAAAGTCTACTGGTTCATACTTCCTCTGTCTCATTGAATTCTCTACGTTACTTTTTGGCACGCTTTTTAAAATTCATTTAAAGTATAGTTCCATAAATTTTTTTTCAAAATTTTTTTTCTGAAACAAAATTTAATGTTTAAATTTTTATTCAAAAAAAAAAATTTAAAGAAAATTAAGAAACTACACTTTATTGTGAACCCGGTGGGACGGAGAGTATGCATTAACTTGGGTAAACAAAAATTCTACCACAAGCCATAAAAAATCATGATTTATTAATGTGGTTAGTAGTAATACCTTGCCTTATAAATTGAAAAATAAAAATTAAATATTCTCGATGCAAGACGTGTTACAATTATTAACTGAACTCTCCGAAAAATATAGCTTGTTTATATAGTAGGTAATTTTTATATATTGGTATTTATTATTTATATATCTTTAAAAAATAGAATGCAAATAATTTCGGGAAAAGCTGCGAGGACTTTAAAAGATTTGCAGGCGTTATAGAGTGAAAAAGAAGAGGAGGTGTGGCCTAAAATAGTCAACAAACAAACAGTTGGGAGAAAGCACAACACATGCCGTGGTTGATGCCATGTGTAATTATTTTGCATCTCTTTCAAAGGTAAGAATGGTGATGCAAAAATTGTAACCAAATCCGTCTGTTTGTTAATTGTCATCTCTTCAGCAAACGCGTTTATATCATCATTTCACCACCGACTCTATCCTCTCGTTTGGTTAGCCCATCCGATGAGTAAGGGTAAGGTATCCCAATTGATTCTTAATTTTTTTGAATATTGGATACCAATTCGAGATATCTAATATTTTCCATCTCATTAATCATCCTTATTTCGAAATATTTGGTCCAAGTTCATGGATAATTTTAGATTCAATGGAATCTTAAAAAAATCTACGAAATTTTAGTCCAATGTTACGGATTTAAAAAAATAATTTACAAACTTTTAAATCTTAGCTGAATTTATAATCGAAGTTAGACCTTGTTGATGATCCCCTTCCCTTTCTTTTTGGGATAGTAGTATTTTCATAGCAAAGTTTTAACTTCCACAAAAAATAAAACTTTTCTCATGTTAATTTCTAATTTGTTTATGATTTTGCTAATATGAAGTCAGTTTTATATTATTTTTGAGAAATATTATTTTCGGAGTCAAATTTGATTTCTAGGACAGAAATTTTTTTTACTGTTATTATATATTCAAAAACACAATTTTATTTTTCCCCGCTTCGTTTGTTCTGGAAATTAAAATTTGACTTTAATCTGAAAGTTAAAATTTTGCTTACGAAATTTCCGTTCATTTCTCCCTACCTGTAATTCAGTTCACTGTTTACATCAAGTAATCAATGTTCCTGACATGTGAGTTGTGACCCATAGAATGCGATAGGTGTACTTTAATTTTTTTAAAAATCAAAATTAAGTATTCAATTATCCTTGAGGCATGATGGTCAAATATGTTGGTACTGTTTATAAACGAAAGTGGAAGTCACAACAAACAATTGTAAAGCTTAATTAATCAAAGTTGTCAGTGTCTATCATCATGAAAACGATGGTTTAGTCATGTCTTGCTTCTAGTTAAATTAAATCCTGTCTTTTACCCCTTCCAAAATAGTTACTATTAATAATTAACCAACTTATAAGTGCACCTTCGCTGATTAATTATTTCGGAGCTAGTGGATTATGATAATCATCAGCAAAAAGAATTTTGTAAATTGTGCTCCAAATCATGTGATTGCAATAATTTAAGTGAAATGTAGTGAAATAATTTAAGTGGTAATAAATTATCTCTTGCCATTTTACATTCTGGATATAATTTTACTAATTTTGAGATTTTTAAAATTAATATTTATTTATAAAAATATATAAGTCTAACTATGAAAAGAAATGCTAAGAAACTAAAGTACACACCAAAAATTCTTGTTTTCTTGAAAGGAATCAAACATTCGACGAAGGTGCGTGTGAGTTAACTAAAAAAATTAAAACTGAAAATGTTTACCGTATTTATATCAATCACACGGTGACTCAAAAAAAAGATAGTATTAACATCCAATTAAGGGTACGTGTGAGTTTACTAAAAAAAAACTAAAACTGAAAATGTATCCCGTATTCATATCAATCACACGGTTACTCAAAAAAAAAAAGATATTTTACGATTAAGTGATTTTAATTGCGACCTAATCAATTAATTAAGTGTTGTTACCTGTATTTAACAGTGTTATAGTGGAGCGAGCTTTTTTCGACAAAGTATGACCCTGTTTGGCAAAACTGCTTTCCACTTAAAAGTTACTTATTTTTTTTCAAAATTTCATATTTTTTTTTTAAAAAAACTAAATATAAATATTTATTATAAGAATTGAAAATCAAATCCTATTTTCAAAGTGAAAAATAAGTTACTTATTTCCAGAAAAAGTACATGTACACGTACTTTTTCTGAAAATAAGTAACTTATTTTCAGAAATAAGATTTGTCAAACGGGGCCATGTAATGTCAGTTAAGCTTTACAAAACTAGATCTAATTCGTTGTAACTTTCCAGATTCTTTAATCACAAAAAAACAAACAACATACTAGTATTATGATTACTTGCTGTATTGACAATGGCCAAGCAAAGAATAAAGTAAACACGAAAACATATTTACACTGTCGGTGCACAAGTCTTTTCCATTACCAAAATTTTATTAATGCTCCGAGACGCGAGAGTATTGTTAGTTACAAACATCGTGCGTGCATGTCTTCCTTAAGTATATACAGATACAAAGTACAAAGGGATGAATCTTTAACTTTCTAAAGAATCGGTTTATTAATTAGGGTTGTGGTGCCTTACTTGCATGTGATATATTAGCACGACTTTGAACATGAAATCAAATAATCAATAATAGAGGTGGAACAAGTTGTTGTGTAGAGTTCAACTCACAACGTAAATCCTCATCTCACTCAGGTTGCTATTGTTGTATTTTCTCTTTAAATTAGTGAGATCTTAATTAATTGTTAAATTTTGTTTATTTATAATTATGTAAAATAGTCATTATTATATACTGTATTTCGGAAATAAGAACTAACTAATTAAGGTATTTATTTATGATTTATCAGATAATTTTTTTAAAAAAATCATAATTTATCGATAATTTATCGACAATTTGTTTAATCAGTCAAATATTTTTACTTATTTTAATATCAATATCAATCATCAATCAATCATCAATATACTTATATAAAGGAGAAGACGGAGTGTTTATGTGGCGCTTCTCAAATTGTCCATTCTATTTTTTGAATTTTCTCAATTTTTGAATTAATAAATAAACAAAATTTTAATTACCTTATATTTTCCTAAACTTTCCTCTTAACTCAAATTACCTTCTTGAAAATCTTAATTACCCCGTATTTTTCTAAACTTTCTTTTAACTCATATTACCTTATTATTATATTATTATAAAATTTCTCTACTATATCAATAAACTTTCCTCTTAACTCACGTTATCAAATTACCATTTATTATTTTCCTAAAGTTTATCTACTATATCAATAAACTTTCCACCTAACTCAAATTATCATTTTATTATTCTCCTAAAATTTCTCTACCATATTATTAATTTTTCAAACTATATTTTCAAGTGAAAAGTTAATTAACTCATTTTTCTCTTAAACATTCTCCTTAACTCAAATTACCATGTTATAATTTTCCTAAAATTTATATATCAGATTATTATTCGCTAAAAGTTTCTTTTCAAGTCGAAGTTCTTATCTTAATACTCTCCTAAATTTCAAGTCCTAAAATATAGTTTAAAAAGGAAGTGAAAAATCTTATATATACATAAGTGTAAATCGTTTGACTTGAAAAAAAATAGCAAATTTTTTGCTAGATTTTTCATTAGTGTTTGTGTTTCAAACTTTATTTTAGATAGTTTTGTTACTATTTGTTTTGTTAAACCTTTAAGTGTATGTTATTATTTGATTGATTTTATGATTTTAGAATGGTTGATTGGCTTTATGATTTTCAAATGCAGCATTTTGCCCAGGAAGAATGGAGGATGTTGTGGATCGGTTAGTTTTAGAGGTTCGTTCTATTACTGATGCTATTTGATTATTGTTTGATGTTTAAATTTAAGTAATTTATGTTTGTTATTTTCATTAGCATTTGTGTTTCAAACTTTATTTTACATAGTTTTTTCACTATTTGCTTTGTTAAACCTTTAAGTGTATGTTATTATTTGATTGGTTTATGCTTTTAGAGTGTTTTTGATTTTATGATTTTAGAACGCAGTCTTTTGTCCGGGAATAACGGAGGATGCTATGGATCATTTACTTTTAGAGTTGATTGATTTTATGATTTTAGAACTCAGCATTTTGTCCGGGAAGAACGGAGGATGCTACGGATCAGTTAGTTTTAGTGATTTGTTTCATTATTGAGACTATTTAGTTATAAAAGGTATTATTTGATATTTAAATTTAAATAATTTATGTTTGTTATTTTATATTAAATATAGGGAAAATATATATTAAAAACCTGTTGTGTCGTCAGATTTAATAATTTTTTAAAAATATTTCTTTATTGTCGCCGCGAAGCGCGGCTTAATTTCTAGTTTTTTTAAATATCAACCAACTTTTATAATCATTAAACTAGCAGATCAGGTATATTTATGAAAAAACGAAACGAGTACGAGGCTAAAAGACTATGCGTTTTTGGTACTCCCTCCGTCCCAGTGAATAATATATATTTGGTTTGGACACGGAGGTTAAGAAAAAGTGTAATTTAAGGAGAAAAAGTAAGAAAAGTGGGTAAAGTGGTGGGACCAGTTAATATTTTATATATAAAGTGAGTGTAGTGGAGGAAAGTAATGGATGTAGTTGAATTTTTATATTATAAATATTTACTACTTTTGGTAATTTTTGAAATGTATAAAAATGAATGGAAGGGACAGATGGAGTACCAACCAGTATAATTGCAATAAATTTCAACCATATATTTCTTCTCAGAGGACAGGTGAGTTTAATAAAATTCCATGTAAAGTGTCCTGCGTGGAGCCTAAACCGTGATCGCTAACCAGAACCCCATAAGCCATCCTATGAAGTCAAAACAACATATGTCCGCACATTGTTTATGTCCTGTCTTTCATGTTTGTACAAGTTTCATAACAATCCTGTATATAATCTACTTTAATACTCCTTAGAGCATTCTCATTGGGAACCCCAAACCCAACCACATCCTCATAATTTAGGGAAATTTGGTATATGTTGCCAAAATATGTCCTCCATCCGGATCCCTAAAATGGGGTATAGTTTTAGGGACATAAACTAAATCCTCATATTTGGGGTTTCACTATTCATCCCCATTTCATCCCCCATCTCATTAAATATTCATATTTATTCTATGATTTGATCATTTTAATACTTGTACATATATTAATATTTTAAATAAATAACA